>JXCR01113858.1:807999-819523 GCA_002079205.1 Phalaenopsis hybrid cultivar | reverse complement strand
TTGGTTTAAAGGGGGGGGGGGGGTCCCTTAGAGTGTTGCTACTATTTCACTGAGGATAGGCATGGGAGCCCCCTAGGTATCTTGAGATACAATGAGGTGGATCCTATGCCTTCTGATATAAAGAGAATGATAAAAAGAAAGGTCAAATGGAGTATATTACCGGCTGATTGCATTCTCAACAGTTGTATAATTAACATCTATGATGAAGGAGATTGTATTCCTCCGGATATAGACCACCATGATTTTGTAAGGCCCTTTTGCACGTTGTCCTTCATGAGCAAGAGAAATATTCTGTTTGGAAAAGAAATCAGTGTTATTGATCCTGGGGAGTTCAGAGGATCTGTCGAGATTCCTTTACCGATGGGTTCAATACTAATTCTTAAGGGAAATGGAGCAGACTTAGCCAAGCACTGCATTCTGGGGGTACGACGCCGCAGAGCGTATGTGACATTTAGAAGAATAGACGACAGTAAGATATTGTATGGGTTTTGACTAGATCTGGAGTTAGAGGAGCTACGCCCGTACAAACTATGTGATGATAGCACCTCTTAGTACACGTAAAAGGAATTATTGTCCTGGAGCGTGTCTTAATAGGTCAGCTTGATCAGGAGCTTACCCCACAAAGAATAGACAGACAATCAATGGACACTTTTCTACTACGTCAAAATAGCATATATGATATGTACTCCACATATGATGTTTCAGATCTATTCAACATGTTGTCTCTTTTAATGTTTCAGCTTGTATTCAGTCTGTAACACCTGTTTAAAGCAAATTAATGAAATTTCTTTTAGTTTTCAGCCTGTTTATCAAATTGCCCTCTTTGTGTGATTGATAAAGAGTAGTGGAACAATACATTGGTTCTAAATTATAATGAACAAAAAACAATACAATGAAAATATGATATTAAAATTAAAACTTATTTTTTAAAACCAAACAAAAAAAAATAAATTTTGAAAATATTCTTTAATAATATAATGTAATAAAGATAACAAGAAAAGATAATAAAAAAATTGTTGAGTTTGTTTCTCTCGAGTTTAAGGTTTCTTACTCTTTATTAGCGCAGCTTGACTATCTTGGTTTGCACCAGTTTCCTCACATCCTCATAAAGTTTCACACTCTGCACAAAGTTTCTTGAATTTTTTTCCTCGCCAATTATAATTTTCATATTTTTCATATCTATGAGTTCAACACCATAAATTCTCTACATTTTTTTTGGGTTGTTCTCGGGGCCAGTACCGAAATGTTAGTTCCCTTTCTACAACCTCCTAGGTTGGATGTGAGTCACCGAGCTTTCCTCCTTAAAGTAGTGATAACTTTTTTATCAGCTCTTGAGTTGAATGTGAGTCATTGAGCATTCCTTCTCAATCTGCTCTTTCCGTGACCCCTTTGGTCGGATGTGAGTCATCGAGCGTTCTTCGTAATGTGACACAAATCTTTGAAGATATGTATAAAACCACGTTAAATGGAGTAAGACATCTTATTCTCATCTTTCGAGATCAATTTTAAGATCACTTTAAATAGAGTAAGGCATCTGATTCTCAACTCAAATCTTTGAGATAGGTTTATGAACACCTAAAATGGAGTAAAGCATCCTATTCTCATCTTTTGAGATCAGTTTTAAGACCACCTTAAAAGGAGTAAGGCAAATGATTCTCAACTCAAATCTTAGAGTTAGGTTTAAGACCACCTTAAATAGAGTAACATATTATGTTCTGATCTTTCTAGATCGATTTTAAGACCACCTTAAATGGAGTAAGGCATTTGATTCTCAACTTAAATCTTTGAGATAGGCTTAAGACCACCTAAAATGGACTAAGACATCCTATTCTCATCTTTCAAGATTGGTTTTAAGACCACCTTCAATGAAATAAAGCATTTGATTCTCAATTCTAAAATAAAATATTCCAAATGTAAGGAATTCCCATTTCACACCTCTTGTCCGATCTTTTGAAAAGTCCTACCCTTTAATTTTTTTAAGGAAAATATCCCCTAATTTTTATCGAGAGTTTTCTTAAGTGACTACGGTTATCTAAAATGTAATAAACTACAGGGGCTTTCCCTTATAGGAAAATTTTAAGAACCGAGCTTAATATAGACCTCATTTATTTTTTTGTATTAAATAGGGGAACTTATCGATCAACATAAAAATAGTTTTTTGCAAACTTAAATGGATGTCATTATTTCTTTAGTTTATTTAATTGAGCCATTACCAGTAAGTAATGTGACTGCTCTTTGGGATAGATACGTTGCTTGTGGTATTAGGCTTGTTTATTTAAACTACTAAGGATATGAGATCATTTTGGTCTTCTATTTTTGAAATTTAGAATACTACTTTTTCCCAAAATATGTATTTAAATTAAATTAAACCGGGCGTCGGGATATACTCTCCAGCAACTCACAATTTTTAATTTGGCGAACGACATGCACATGAAAGGAATTATTGTCTTGGAACGTGGCTTAGAAGGTCAGCTTGATCATGAGCTCGCCATAGAGGACAAATAGATGGTTCTTGTCACCTTTTGTATTACATCAAAATATGGCAGATGTCATATGTAATGTTTCTGATGTATTGAGTATTTGATATGTACTCATCATTTGACGCTTCGAAATGTATTCAACTTGTTATCTTTTGATTGCTTAACCATGTGTTTAGCTTGTAACACATATTTGAAGCAGTTTAATGAAATTTCTTTAAGATTTCAGTATATTTGTCAAATTGCCCTTTTTGTGTGATGGATAAAGAGCCGCAGAACCATACGTTGGTTCTAAATTATAATGAATAAATAACAATACACAAAAGTCAGATAATAAAATTTAAATAAATTTTTTTCAAAAATAAATCAATGTAAATTAAAATTTGAAAAATATAACCTTAATAATCAATTGTGATAATGACAACAAGAAAAACGATAAATTTAATAATTTTTTTCCCTCAAATTTGAAGTTCCACACTCTTCGTTTTTGCAACATGAATATCTTTGTCTACAAAAATTTTTCACAACCCACACGGAGTGTCATACTCACGAAAGTTTTGTATTCTTACAAAATCTCAACACTCAGGGTCAGTACCTAAATTCTGATTCTCATGATATTTTAGAGGATAAGGATTCTAACATCCAATTTCACATTGCTTAGTAATGATTCACACAATATTTTAGAAGATGAGGATTTCGCCATTTGATTCCTCTTTGCTTTGCAATGGTGCACACAATATTTTAGAGTATGAGGATTTCAACATCCAATTCTACATTGCTTTGCAATAGAGCACACATTTTTTTTAGCGGACGATGATTTTGACATCCGATTCTGCATTGCTTCTGAATGGTGCACAAGATATTTTAGAGGATGAAGATTTTGACATACGATTTGACATTGCTTCACAATGGTGCACACGACATTTTAAAGGATGAGGATTCTGACATCCGATTCTACATTACTTAGTAATGGTGTAATTGATATTTTAGAGGATGAGGACTTTGACATCTGGTTCTGCATTGCTTCATAATGGTGCACACAATATTTTAGAGGATGAGGATTCTGACATCCAATTTCGCATTACTTCACAACGGTGTACACGACATTTTAAAGGATGAAGATTCTGACATTCGGTTTCACATTGCTTAGAAATGATGCACACAATATTTTAGAGGATGAGCATTTTGACATCCGATTTCGCATTGCTTGGCAATGGTGCACACGATATTTTATAGGATGATGATTTCAACATCCGATTCTACATTGCTTTGCAATGGTTCACGCGATATTTTAGAGGATGGAGATTTCATCATCTGATCCTGCATTGTTTTGTAATGATGCACATGATATTTTAGAGGATGAGGATTTCGACATCCGATCCTGCATTGCTTTGTAATGGTGCACACAATGTTATAAAGGAAGAGGATTTTGATGTCAGATTCCGCATTGCTTTGCAATGGTGTTCGCTGATACACCAAAAGTATATGCATTTTTAGACCCATATTTTATACTCATTTTGGGTGATATTGCTCTTTAATGGAAGGTATTTTTCAAGTTTTCTTGTAGGTTGTTGAATTTTAGGACTTAGAGCAAAAAGGAAGAAAAAGAATGAAATTTGGAGTCAAAATGAAGAAGTTGAAATTTTTTTCAGTACCGACAACGCCAGACTGGACACCGACGACGTCATTTGATGGAGAGCAACGAATTAAATTTCTAAACACTGACACCGACGGCGTTAGTGTCGGTTGAGACACTAATTCTAGAAGATTCAACAAATTTGGATGCCTTTTAAAAAGTTTCTGGATGCACATATTGGAGAACCGACTCTAGGCTATATTTGGGGCCAAAATTGATATAAAATTAACTCCTTTTTTGTCATTTCTTGTCTCAATTCAATCTTATACACATCATAAACTTTTCCATTTTCATTCCACCACCATTTTGGGGTATATTAATGATTTTTCTTTAAGAATTTAAAGTTTTTGTATTGAGATTAAGTATAAATTCTTCTATAAGAGTGTTGGAGAAGGAGAAAAGTGGGAGATTTTTTCTTCCTACATTTCCTAGGAAAGGCTACAAGGGATTTGCTTTGATAAAGAGTTTCAGATAAGTGTTGTATGAACTTTCTTTTATATATGAAATTTGTGTTTTGTTGTATCTTTCTCATGAAGATTGAGTAGTTTCCATTATCTTTCTCCCTACTCTGAGATATGGTGAAATGAAGAGATAATATGAATGTGTCAATGTCAAAGTATAAAATAAATTTTGATGATTTTTCAACTCTGAACTTAATTTACTTTTCGATCTGACCAATTGAATTATTAAAATTTGTTGTAAAACATATAATCCGGGAAATGGAGTATGAGTTCTACAACAACTGAGGATCACAGTAGATTCCATGAAGGAGAATTTCGTTCATGAAATTAAGTGCAAATAAATAGGGAAATATACATTGTTGTGTGTAGAATTTGAGATTTTAGGGTGACAAACTAAAATTCCCAATTTGGGCTTAGTTTTTAACGAACTAAAGCGAGAGTTAGCCTTCAGGTGAAGAGAAGTGGGAGCTCTGGAGTGGGCGCTAGTTTCCTCCTAGCCTAGCCACAAATTTAGGGACTAAACCTGAGATTAGCCAATGATTTTCTATAACCTGAGAATTGAAATTGCTCCTATTTGTCACAATACATATTAAAATCATTTGTCTCATCTCATTTTACTAAAATCTCATTGTAGTGGGAAAAATACTTTTTCACATAAAAAATCTTCATCACATAAACATAGTTTAAGAGTGTAGTAGTTATTGTTTAAACTTTGCACTTCAATTTTGCTAGTAGTTAAATAATTTAGTTATGATACTATCAAAACATTCAAATATAGTGATAGTAATTTTGTTTTTTTTTTCTGTGAATTTTTTAGTTAATTTATCATTCTAAATTTAAACCTCCTCTGTGGAATCAATATTTGGGGCTTAAATAGAATGTCCTTTATTACTTGATAACGATGTGTATACTTGCTAAAATTCTAACATAAATTCCTTAAATTTCTTATTCAAAAACTATTGCATCAAACTTTTGGCATCGTTGCATAGCGGAGTTAATTTTATATATTTTGCACAACTATATTCTCGGGATCAAGTTTTTTGGCGACGTTGCCGTAGAAGGTAATGGTAAATTAAATAAATTTGGTAAATTAGGAAATTTAGAGATAATATAACTATTTAAAAAAATAATAAATAAAATAAAATAATCTCAAAGTATATAACTATATATTTAAAAGTACTTTTAAGAATTTTTTTCTTTGCTTATTATATTTGTTTATGCGAAATATTGGATTTCAAGGCTTGGTACTTTACGATTCAGAATTAGAACATACTATTAGAAAAATTCGAAAATAACCAAAAGAAATTAAAAATTTAAATGAAATGGCAAATAACTTAGTTAATTAAACAAATGAAAATTGAGAAAGACCTTTAAAAGATTATGCTAATTTGACAACAGATAAACTTCACTTGACTATTAAAAATCTTGATGTTGCTGCTAATTTATTTAAACTTAAACCTACTATTATCCAAATGATACAAAATAAACAGTTTGGAGGAACACTTACTAAGGATCCTAATTTACATCTTGCTAGTTTTCTTGAAATTTTTGCTACTTTTAAATATGACAGAGTGTTTAATGATGTTGTTAGGCTTATATTTTTTCCTTTTTCATTAAGGGATAAAGCTAAAGCCTAGTTAAATTCATTAGCTCCTGGATTTATTAGAACTTGGGGAGAACGATCACAAAAATTCCTGGCTAAATATTTTCCAGCCTTGAAAAAAACTAAGCTTAGAAATCATATTACATCTTTTTGTTCGTTTGAAGGGGAATCAATATATGAAGCTTAGGGAAGATTTAAAGATCTTCTTAGAAAATGTCCACACCCACACCATAGTCTACCAGATTGGTTAATATTTCAAATATTTTAAAATGGATTAGTAGGATCACTTAGGTCTATTATAGATGATGTTGCAGGTGGATCACTAATATCAAAACCTACTGATGAAACAAACTCTTTTATTAAAGAAATGACTACTAACAAATTTCAATGGCCCTCTGCAAGGGTAAATCATAAGAGAGTAGCTAGTATTCATGACTTTGATGCAATGTCTATTTTAGCATCTCAAATTGTTGCTATTTCAAAAAAGATTGATCAAATTGGAGTGAATTATTCTCAAATACCCTCAGTATTAGAGGAAAATGCACAAGGATAGACAAATGATACTCAATCATCTTATGAAACTTTGAATGCTATAAATAATCAAAATGATAATCTCTATTCTAATTATTATAACCCTAGATGGAAAAATCATCCTAGTTTTAGTTGGAATAATTATAACAATTCAGTGAATCCCTTTGGAAATTTGAAGAAATCCTAATTATCAACCTTATTATCCTTCTATATTTAACACTAACCTTAACCCACAAGTTAAGGAAAAGAATGTGACAATGGAAGTAGTAATGTTGAATATGGGAAATCAAACACAGAATCAAGGGGCTGCTATTAGAAATATTGATAATCAATTAGGACATATTACTACTGCACTTAGTAAAAGACCTTCTAGAATTCTTCTGAGTACTGTGGAAGTTAATCCAAAAGATAACATTCCTTTTATTGAAGCTTTGGAACAAATGTCAAGTTATATGAAATTTATGAAAGATATACTAAACAAGAGAAGAAAGTTTATAGATCACGAGGTTGTTGCACTCAGTGAAGAGTATAGTGCTATTATTAAGAAAAAGCATCCTGAAAAAATAAAAGTTCCTGGAAGTTTTACTATACCTTGTGCTATTGGTGAAAAGTTTTTTGGAAAAGCCTTCTGTGATTTATGAGCGAGTATCAATCTTATGTCTCTATTGATCTTTAAACGCTTAGATTTGGGAGATATTTTGCCTACTACTGTAACTTTTCAGTTAGCTTATCGATCAATAACTTATCTAAAAGGAGTTATAGAAGATGTATTTATTAAAGTGGATAAATTTATTTTCCCAGTAGACTTTATAATATTGGATATGGAGGAAGATAAGGAAATTCCTATTATTTTGGGATGACGAGTTCTTGCAACAGGGAGAGTTATAATAGATGTGCAAAAAGGAGAAATAATAATAAGAGTTAACAACCAAGAAGTAACATTTAATATTGTAAAAGTTATGAAATATCATGCAATAAAAAAAGATAATGAATGTTTTAGAATGGAAGTTATTGATCATCTCAGTAATGAGCAATTTAAGGAAGAGTTTGAAGACAAATGAAGGCAAGGAGAATTTTTAAAGCAAGGACGAAAAAACAGAAGAAGATTTAGATTATATTCAAGAAAAATTTAAAATGTTAGATTTTTTGGAAAATGATAATAAAAATGTTATTCCTTCAAGTATTAAAGCACCAGAACTTGAATTGAAAATATTACCTATTCATTTAAAATATGTGTTTTTAGGAGAGTCATCTACATTACATGTTATTGAATCTTCTGAATTAACTGAAATTCAAGAACAAAAAATAATTGAGATGTTAAAAAGATATAAAAAGGCTTTTGGATGGACTTTAGCATATACTAAAAATATTAGTCCTTCAATTTATATGCACAAAATTCTATTAGATGAACAATACAAACCTAAAGCTGATCCTCAAAGGAGATTAAACACAATAATGAAAGAAGTTGTTAAAAAAGAAATCTTAAAATGGTTAGATGGTGGAATTATATATCCTATTTCAGCCAGTGCTTGGGTGAGTCCAATTCACTGTGTTTTGAAGAAAAGAGGAGTGACCGTTGAAAAAAAAAAGAAAAATGATTTACTTCCAATAAGACAAGTTACTGGTTGGCGAATTTGTATTGACTATAGAAAATTAAACATGGCCACGAGGAAAGATCAATTTCCTTAACCTTTTCTAGACCAAATGTTGGATGGATTGGCTGAAAAACAAATATTATTGCCTTTTAGATGGATACACCGCTTATCACCAAATTCCAATTTCTCCAGAGGATCAAGAGAAGACAATATTTACAAGCCCATATGGAACATTTTCGTTTTGTAGAATGTCTTTTGGACTGTGCAACGCACGCTCAACATTTAAAAGATGTATGATGTCAAATTTTAGCAATTTTATTGAACATGGAATGAAAGTGTTTATAGATGATTTTTCTATATTTGGGACTTCATTTGAATTATGTTTAATAAATTTAAAAAATGTTATGGAAGTATGTGAAAGAATCAACCTTGTACTAAATTGGGAAAAATTTTAATTTATGGTTGTAGGAGGATTTGTACTTGTGCATAAAATTTCTGAAAATTACATGGAAGTAGATCTTGGAAAAATTCAAGTTATTGAAAAATTACCACCTCCTACTAATGTTAGAGGGGTAAGAAGCTTTCTAGGACATGTTGGTTTATACAAACGCTACATAAATTTTTTTTGGAAAATAACTAAGCCATTATGCTAACTTTTAGAAAAAGATATGAAATTTGATTTTAATGAGAAATGCATAAAAGCATTTGAATTGTTGAAAGAAAAATGACTCACTGCACCTATAATAGTTCCACCTGACTAGAAAAAATCATTCAAAATAATGTATGAAGCTAGAGATTATGTTATTATGGTTGTTTTAGGATAAATGCACAACAAGGTTTTTAAAGTAATATATTATGCTAGTAAAACTCTAAATGATGCTCAAATCAATTATGAAATTACTGAAAGAGAGTTATTTGCTATTATTTATGCCTTCGATAATTTTAGACCTTACTTAATTGGAACTAAATGTATAGTTCATGCAATCATTATAATATTAAATACTTAATGTAAGGAAGGATGCTAAACCAAGATTAATTAGATGGATACTTCTATTGCAAGAGTTTGATTTTATCGTGATTGATAGAAGAGAAATGATAATCAAAGATGTTAAACCAAGATTAATTAGATGGATACTTCTTTTGCAAGAGTTTGATTTTATCGTAGTTGATAGAAAGAGAAATGATAATCAAATAGATTAATTAGATGGATACTTCTTTTGCAAGAGTTTGATTTTATCGTAGTTGATAGAAAGGGAATTGATAATCAAATAGTTGATAGTTTGTCTAGACTAGGAAGATAATTATTAACTACTTTTACAAATGAAATTTTAGAAAACATCCATGATGAACAATTATGTAGTATTGATGAAATGAATGTATTGTTGTATGCCGATATAGTAAATTATATTGTGAGTGATATTCTACCACCTGATATTAAAAATCAACAATTAAGGAAATTTATATATGATTCAAAATTCTATTTTTGGGATGACCCATATTTATATGAACAATGTAAAGATGTAATTATTAGAAGGTGTGTGCCTTATGATGAAACTCAACAGATAATTGAAAGATGTCATGATTTTGAATTTGGAGGACATTTTGGAACAAACAGAACTGTATATAAAATTTTACAAGCTAGATTTTATTGGCCTACACTTTTTTAGAGATGTTAATGAATATATTAAAATTTGTGATCGATATCAGCGAGTAGGAAATAATTCTAGAAGAAATGAAATGCCTTTAAATTACACATTAGAAGTTGAAATTTTTTGTGTTGGGATTAAATTTTATGGGACCATTTCTGCCTTCATTTGGAAATTTATATATATTACTTATTGTTGATTATATGTCCAAATGGATTGAAGCTATTGTTGTACCTAGATGTGATGCTCAGAGTGTTTCTAAATTTTTAATTAAAAATATTTTTACAAGATATGGAATGCTGAGAGTAATTATTAGGATGGAGGATCTCATTTTAGGAATAAGAGAATAAAAAAAATTGATTAAGAAATAGGATATTATGCATAGATTCTCTACTACTTTTCATCCTCAAACTAGTGGTCTAGCAGAGATATCAAATCGTGAAATAAAGCAAATTCTAGCAAAAGCTGCAAATCCCTATAAATTGGATTGGACTACTAGATTAGATACTGCATTATGGGCATACAAAACTGCTTATAAAACTTCTATATGAATGTCCCAATATAAACTTATTTTTCGAAAAACATATCATTTACTAGTAGAATTGGAGCATAAAGAATTTTGGGCTATTAACGAATTTAATTTTAATTTAAAGGATGCTGATGAGAAAAGATTATTGCAACTCAATGAACTTGAGGAGATTAGAAATGAAGCATATCATAATGCAAAAATATATAAAGAGAAAATGAAAATATGGCATGATCGAAAGATTATTAAAAAGAAGTTTGAACCTGGATAAGAATGTTATACAATAAAAGATTGAGATTATTTCCAGGAAAACTCAAATTCAAATGGTTTGGACCATTTAAAGTGATTAAAGACTATTATTACGAAACTGTTGTTATTAAAGATCCTAACACTGGAAAGATATTTAAGGTTAATGGGCATGGATTGAAACATTATTATGAAGGGCACATACTACAATTTAAAGAAGTTTTAATGTTAGGTCAACCGAACTAAATAAATGGTACGTCNTTAGGAAATAATAATACCTTAGAATCCTACACAATCTTACATATCATAAATCAAGACAAATATTGGTATTGGGTGAAAATTTGGAAATTAATTGAACCAAAGATGAAACTGACGCAACTATGGCTTTGGCGCCGACGGCGCCAGCATGGGAGCTGACGATGCCCTTCTACAGATCCATGGCACCGACGACGCCATCGGGGGCGCCGACTGCGCCCAGTGCAGTTTCGGTGATTTAGGAAGAATTTAGCAGACTTTAGCGAGATTGCACTTCAAAATAACTGCCTTAAGTTCTTGTTAAAGGCATGAAAACCATTTTGGACAACCAGAAACTTCCAGATTTTGAAATCCATGGCTTCCAATTCCAGAAACACTTCAATAAATGGGGTTTTCAATTGATGAAAGTTCATGAGTTTTGATGCGCAAAAATTATCCGACAAAGTCATCACAAAGAAGAGACTTATCAAGGAGAGAGGCTTTGTCAATCATGGATTGAGTAATCCAAGTTTGCAGATTGAGGAAATCATAGTATAGAGACATTGGGA
>JXCR01113858.1:766043-784623 GCA_002079205.1 Phalaenopsis hybrid cultivar | reverse complement strand
AACAATATGGTTCCATCGTCTCTACACCAATGCATCCAATACTGCAAAGAAAAACAAGAATATTGCATTAAAGGAGATCTACAGCCATTTTCGGTACATGAGGTTGATATTCATGAAGATGCTGTTTATTATACACCTCCAAAGAAAACTGTCTTCTCCCGAGAAGTTATAACAAATAAAAATTCAGAAAAAGAACAAATAGGACATCATTCAACTACCTCCTTACAGCATAATGATAGAGCTTCTTTTAGTTCGCACACTCGAGATCAAGGCCGGGGACGTGGATGAAGAGGAGCCGATACAATTGTTGAAAGGACTCAGTTGATCATCAATATTGGTGATGAGGAGCCGAAATAATTGTTGAAAGGACTAAGTTGATCATCAATATTGATGATGAAGACAGTTTAAAGACGAAATAATGATGACAAAACAGAAGAAACCTCAGTACAGAATCTCCTTAGAAGATGAAGAGAAAAGCGAATATGAGATGATGTACGATCGGATAAACCACTATGTCAACACCTTGAACCTCACTCAAATCTTTCCTNAACACCTTAAACCTCACTCTGATCTTTCCTCAAAAGGTTGAGAGTTTAGAGGTTAAGGAAGTTCGGTGCTGGTTCAAAGCCGATCAAGTTTTACTGTGCTTCTACTCCTGTAAACTCTGAAAATCATATAAATTTGGATGATCCTAATGAATTAATGGAGTTACCTTTTGGTTATTTCTCGCCTTATGTGCAAAAGTTAATTCATCAAGGACNATAATGATGACAAAACAGAAGAAACCTCAGTACAGGATCTCTTTAGAAGATGATGAGAAAAATGAATATGAGTCGATGTACGATCGGATAAACCACTATGTGAACACCTTAAACCTCACTTCGATCCTTCCTCAAAAGGTTGAGAATTTAGAGGTTAAGGAAGTCCCTTATGCTGGTTTAAAGCCGATCAAATTTTACTGTACTTCTACCCTTGTAAACTCTGAAAATCATGTAAATATGGAGAATCCTGATAAATTAATGGAATTGCCTTTTGGTTATTTCTCACCTTATGTGCAAAAGTTAATTCAACAGGGGAATTTACCTAAGCAAATGTCAAAAGACAAGCTACNACGGGATTTCAATTCCGATGACCGACAGCTTCTTACGGGCAAACCCCACACCAAAAATAGTGTCGACAGGATATAACAAACATTGTCATCTATGGTGACTCTCAACTTGTCATCCAGCAGGTCGCCGGACAATACAAAATTTTGAAACCAAGACTAGCAGAGTACCATTGGTACATGATGAAGCTCCTGCAGCAGATTCCTGAGGTGACTTTTTACCGGATTCCTCAGGGAGATAATGCCCATGCCGACGCTCTAGCAAAACTTGCTAAGGAAATGACATGTCCCCCGAAGGATTCCATCGAAGTCACGGTGCAAGGAAGATGAGTCTTGTTCCAAAATGACTGCGAAATACTATGAAATCTTGGAAAAGAAAAAACAATAAATACAATTGCAGACATCAACGAAGATTGGCGTAAACCATTAATAGAATATTTGCATACTGGAAAGCTGTTAGACGACAAGTCTGAGGCGCACCAAATCACAAGAAGGGCCATGTCTTGCAGCCTCTGGTGGGAAATGTTCTCTACAGAAGATCATTCGACCAAATGTGGCTACAGTGTTTGAGCAGGGTGGGAAATATTTTCTACAGAAGATCGTTCGACCAAATGTGGCTACGGTGTTTGAGCAGAGCCGAGGCACAAAATATTATTAAAGAAGTACATGCCGGATTGTGTGGTGCTCACCAGTCGGGACCAAAAATGAAAATGAAGATTAAAAGACTCGGATATTATTAGCCAGCAATGATGTCTGATTGCATGGATATAGCCAGAAGATGTCACTAATGTCAAGTGCATGGGGTGGTCTTACACCAGCCTTCAAACGTGCCACACCCAACTGTTGCCTCGTGGCCATTCGAGTGTTAGGGCATGGACATAATAGGTCTGATAGACCCTCCATCTTCTAAAGGACACAAGTTTATACTTTCCGCTACAGACTACTTCTCCAAATGGGCAGAGGCAGTACCGTTACGTGAGGTTACGACATAGCACGTCCTTCAACTTTTCAAAGGCCAAATTGTCTACCGTTTTGGAGTACCGCGAAGAATAATCTCTAACAATGGGATAGCTTTCAAAAGTAAAAAGATCAACAATTTTGCCAGAAGACATGAGATTGATTGGACATGCTCTACAATTTACTATCCCAGAGCAAATTGTATGGTTGAAACTTTCAACAAGACACTGGTACAAATTTTAAAGAAAACACTAGATGAAAACAAAAGAGATTGTCTTAACAAACTGTTAGAAGCCTTGTGGGCCTACGAGATGACTTTCAGGACTCCCACTCAGTTTACACCTTACATGATCGTGTACGACCGAGGTCGTGCTACCGCTAGAAATCCAGACACCATCTCTCATAGTCGCCATTGCCAACCAACTCACAATGGAAGAAAGTGCAAAACTCAGACTTGAAGAATTGGAGAGTCTCGAGGGAAAACGACTAGAAACCCAACAACATTTGGAGCTCTACCAGGGAAAGATGGTACAAGCCCATGACAAATTGGTCCACCCAAGGACTTTCAAAATTGGCAACCTCGTACTTGTGCTCAAAAGACCTATTCTTGCTCACCGCAAAAAAAGTGGGAAATTCAAGCCAACTTGGGAGGGACATTTCTCATTGAGAAGGTCTATACAGGAGGAGCCTACCAGTTAGTGGACTTCGGGGTGAACGACCCATGTTACTGATAAATGGACGATACCTGAAAACCTATTACGCAGTCTGATGTCGCCTGCCTCTGCTTGCTTTGAAACTTTGAAACTTTGATTGTTTTAGGATTATAAATGTGGCCAAATGTCTATGACCGGGTCCAAATTTTATAATTAATCTCAATATAATGAAAATTTTGAGAAAATTTTTGAACTTCACATGTTCTCTTTTCTACTTTTGAATTTTAATACCCTATTAAATCAAACAAAACACACATAAAATGAGTAATCATTTTCACCAAAACAAACTAAAATTTACTATAATGAATACTTTGTTTTGTTCTTGTTCATTCCAAGCTTCGGCCCACTGACATTTTTTTCTGTCTTCTGTAGAAAAATGTCAGGACAGAGGTTGATCTTTGCCTTCCAGGACGGCTGGAACCTCGCACTGAATGAAGAGATGGCGCCGCAAATAGATGTCATATATTTCAAAATGGATTTCAACCGGGTTGATATGGACTATGAGGGTCCTCTAATGGACGTAGTCAGCAATAAAGAAAATGATGGACTGCCATCACTATTGAGGGTGACCACTCAAGATAATGTGTCACGCAAAGGTAAAAATGTGATAGCAGAACAAGATCCAATGGAGGGGCCCATCCGACTGCCCTCCATGATAGCTACTCCAGCAAGGGACCTAATAGCTGCCCGTAGTGAACAACTACCGAATACTCCGCTCCGCAGGACGCAGCGCAGAAATGCCAGTCAAAAGAAATAGAGAGCCTTTCTGCGACAGGAACGCAAACGCCAGAGAAACGTGAGCAATTTTCTTACCCCCATTCCTGAGGGACATATTTACAACCCAAATCTGAGAGAAACTTCTGTCAGCCTGCCCACTACAGATGAAGAGTTAGGATTTATGACAAAATCAGATAGGCTCCCAGTTCAGATATCTTATGTAGAGGTTGCTCAACATGCAACATTGAGGTACCAGTCGGAACATCAGTTACGAGCGCATTTGTAGAATGCCCGGACTGCAACGTTCTGCATTTACAGCGTTCAGTACATTAAAAGAATACACTTCAAGCACCAACGAGTCTCAGAGTCCAGACTTTGCGACAAATGAACCATATGTCCCACTGGGGACAGATCAGCACGCACCATGCAGCCCAGGATCATACATCCCACTAGAGGCTGAATCTCATATTCCGGATCGACCAGCACCAGTTTGGGTTCCCGCCGAGGCCCAGAGGAAGGAACGCCCCAGGCAACTGCCAACTCCTGGTATGGTAGAATACTACAAGTTAAGCAAAGTAAATAAAAGAGAATTTGAGTTCTATGAAGAAGTTCACGGAAAGTTTGTCAACATATTGGAGGACCTGGAGCTATATACCAAGGTTTTCTCTGAAACTGATGAAAGAAGCATCATGGATAGCTTCTTCGATTTAAGAGATAGAGGTCGAGCGGACCTTTTCTTGGAGAGAACATATTCCGAGCCGACGAAATGGATGCGGGGAAAGGGAAGAATCACCATCCAATGCGGCTGTTGCTACAATTTTACGAACTACAGACAGGGGAATCCGCCTGGGATCCTCAGATACGACCAAGTGGATCTATTACCACCAATGATAAAATGGATGATCAAGAGAATGGTCAAGTAAAATATTCTACCTGCTACTTACATTCCTAACAGTTGCATCATCAACATTATGAAGAAGGTGACTGAATTCCCCCACACATTGACCATCATGATTTTGTGAGGCCTTTCTACACAGTCTCGTTCATGAGTAAAAGCAATATTCTGTTTGGAAAAGAAATTGATCAAGTTGGCCCTGGTGAATTTAGAGGAGCTGTGGAGATTCCTCTTCCAGTTGATTCAGTACTTTTTTTCAAGGGCAACGGTGCAGACGTTTCCAAGCACTGCATTCCAGGAGTACGACACCGTAGGGTGTCTGTAACCTTCCGTAGAATGGATGACAGTAAAATACCATATGTATTCCAATAGGACCCGGAATTGGAGTTAGTTTCCTTACGAGCTATGAGAAGGTTGTACCTCTAGGTACATGCGAAGGGAACTCTTACCCTGGAGCATGACTTAGAAGGTCTGCTCGATCAGAAGCTCAATATATCAGGCACAGAGGGTTCACTTGCTTTCTTTTAACAGCATGACATGTATCTGATGTATTAAGTATATGATGTATTCATATTATCAGAAGATTCTCAATGTATTTCAGCATGGATTACATGATGTACCTTTTGAGGCATTCACCTATGTCTGATTTATGGCATCCCTTTTTGGGGTAAATTAATGGAAATTTCTCTCAATATGTGCCTTTTTGTCAGTTACCTTTTTGTGCGATGGATGAAAGCCGCGAACCATGCGATGGTTGAGAATTTCAATGAACAAAGAACGAAACAACAAATCTTCAACAACAAACAAAATGAAATGAAAAATAATCATAATGAGTGAATAACAAAACAAATTTCTTTTAAATCAACCTATTAAAATTAAAACTTTAAAAACAAATTTTGAAAAATTAAATTGTGATAAAAACAACAAGAAAATAAAACAAACCCATTGAGTGGATGCTTCCATTTTTAGAATTTCCTAATCTTTATGCGCGCAGCACAACCATCATTATCTGCACTAACTCTTTACAAATTCTCGCAGAATTTCACATTCTGCATAAAAACTCACAAAGCTTTACAAATCTCCTTCAACAAGATCGACCTTTCTCACATGATACATTTCTATAAATTCAACGCTACTAACTTTGTTTTGATAATTGACCTACATTTCAATTCTCATTTCCGAATCAGTCCTACATTTCTGATTCATTACATTCGAGGTTGTTCCTTACATTCCGACACTTTCCTTTTTTGACCTACATTTCAATTCTCATTTCCGAATCAGTCCTACATTTTTGATTCATTACATTTGAGGTCGGTCCTTACATTCTGACACCTTCTTTCAAGAATTGACCAACATTTCAATTCTCATTTCCGAATCTGTCCTACATTTTTTATTCATTACATTCGAGGTCGGTCCTTACATTCTGACACATTCTTTTGAGAATTGACCAACATTTCAATTCTCATTTCCGAATCAGTCCTACATTTCTGATTCATTACATTCGAGGTCGGTCCTTACATTCCGACACTTTCTTTTGAGAATTGACCTACATTTCAATTCTCATTTTTGAATCAATCCTACATTTCTGATTCATTACATTCGTGGTCATTCCTTACATTCTGGCACTTTCTTTCGAGAATTGACCAACATTTCAAATCTCATTTCCAAATCAACTTACATTCTGACACTTTCTTTTGAGAATTGACATACATTTCAATTCTCACTTCCGAATCAGTCTTACAGTCTGACACCTTCTTTTGAGAATTGACCTACATTTCAATTCTCATTTCCGAATCAGTCCATCGGTCGTTATATTTTGCCACTCTCTTTTAAGAATTGACATACATTTCAATTCTCATTTTCATTTTTTATTCATTACATTCGAGGTCGGTCCTTACATTCCGACACTTTCTTTTGAGAATTGACCAACATTTCAATTCTCATTTCTGAATCAGTCCTACATTTCTAATTCATTACATTCGAGGTCGGTCCTTACATTCCGACACTTTCTTTTGAGAATTGACTTACATTTCAATTCTCATTTAATCAGTCCTACATTTCTGATTCATTACATTCGAGGTCGGTCCTTACATTCTGACACCTTATTTTGAGAATTGAACTACATTTCAATTCTCATTTGCAAATCTGTCCTACATTTCTGATTCATTACATTCAAGGTCCGTCCTTACATTCCAACACTTTCTTGTGAGAATTGGCCCACATTTCAATTCTTGTGAGAATTGACCTACATTTCAATTCTCATTCCTGAATCAATCCTACATTTCAATTCTCATTTTTGAATCAGTCCTACATTTCTGATTCTTCCGAATCAGTCCTAAATTCTGATTCTTCACATTTGAGGTTGGACCTTACATTTCGACACTTTAGAATCAATCCTACATTTCATTCTCATTTCCGAATCAGTCCTACATTTCTGATTCATTACATTCGAGGTCGGTCCTTACATTCTTTCTCATTTCCATTTGAGGTCGGACCTTACATTCTGACACCTTCTTTCAAGAATTGACCTACATTTCAATTCTCATTTCTATCAGTCCTAAATTTCTGATTCTTTACATTTGAGGTCGGACCTTACATTCCGACACCTTCTTTAGCAGTCCTACATTTCTGATTCATTACATTCGAGGTCGGTCCTTACATTCCGACACTTTCTTTTCAGAATTGACCTACATTTCAATTCTCATTTTTGAATTATTCCTACATTTCTGATTCATTACATTCGAGGTCAGTCCTTACATTCCGACACTTTCTTTTGAGAATTGACCTACATTTCAATCCTAATTTCCGAATCAGTCCTACATTTCTGATTCATTACATTCGAGGTCGGTCCTTAAATTCCGACACTTTCATTTAAGAATTGACCTACATTTCAATTCTCATTTCCGAATCAGTACTACATTTTTGATTCATTACATTCGAGGTCGGTCCTTACATTCCGACACTTTCTTTTGAGAATTGACCTACATTTCAATTCTCATTTTTGAATCAGTCCTATATTTCTGATTCATTACATTCGAGGTCGGTCCTTACATTCTGACACTTTCTTTTGATAATTGACCTACATTTCAAATCTCATTTCTGAATCAATCCTACATTTCTGATTTATTACATTCGATGTCCTACATTTCAATTCTCATTTCCAAATCAGTCCTAAATTTCTGATTCTTTACATTTGAGATCTACATTTCAATTCTCATTTTCGAATCAGTCCTACATTTCTGATTCTTTACATTTGAGGTCACCTACATTTCAATTCTCATTTCTGAATCAGTCCTACATTTCTGATTCATTGCATTCGAGGTTGACATTTCCAAATCAGTCCTACATTTCTGATTCATTACATTTGAGGTCGGTCCTTACATTTCGACGCTCCCTTTTTGAGAATCAACCTACATTTCAATTCTCATTTCCGAATCAGTCCTACATTTCTGATTCATTACATTTGAGGTTGGTCCTTACATTCTGATACTTTCTTTTAAGAATTGAACTACATTTCAATTCTCATTTCTGAATTAATCCTACATTTCTGATTCATTACATTTGAGGTCGGTCCTTACACTCTGACTCTCTCTCTCTCTCTCTCTGTGTTTGAATTGATACTAGAATTTCAATTCCCACCTCGGGGTCAACACTTACATTCTGACTCCCATCCTTTGGAAATCTTTAAAATTTCATAACTCAAAATCCACTCTCTGATCCCCAGCGAGAGTCTCTACTCCTTGATTCCAACCAGACGATCACCTGCTAAATCACCGGTAGAAACAAATCACACACACAACTCTACACATACTTTCGGGTATGTTGACTTAGGAGTTTATATTGGTTTTTGCTGATCTTGTTGGTCAACGCCAATACATGCGGTGTGCTTACCCAGTACACCGNCATTTAATTTTAATACACTTCCAAATTTTAATAATTTAGAAATTTATTAATCTTAATTAAGAAAATAAGATTAGTTCCTACCAATTAACCCCTCATGTTTCAAGCATGAATTAATTAAGATCAGAGGTTAGCCATTCCTCTTACCCCCTTTGTATTTCAAGCATCAAATAAATTGATTAAGATCAGAGGTTACCCATTTTCCCTCAACCCCTTTGGGTTTCAAACATCAAATAAATTGATTAAGATTAGAGGTTACCCATTTTCCCTCCTTGTGAATTAAGCCTAACATGTTCATTAAGGCAAGGTTTCCAAAATTACACATTTGCCCCTAAGGCTCTAACACTTCATAATTTGTCAACTTAAATTCAAATGATTTTGAAATTTTTATCCTACCTCAGTCATGGGTCAATTGACACATCAGAGAAGGGAGGCTTCGATCAGAGGTGCTCGGCACGTTTGATGGGGTCCAAGGAGGCTAGGGATTGAGTTCCTAGCCTTGGAGTGAAGTCTAGGTGTGAATTCGACCAAGCTCGATTTCAGGTGTTGGTCTAGAGCTATAGTAGAGGCTCTGTGGAAGTGGGATTTGATGGGGATCTGGCTTCTTTCACTCTTGTAAAGGTGTGAACACAAGCAATTGGAGTTTGGTGGAGTGTGGAGGTGTATTGGGCTCTGTCCTGGTTTCCAGCAAGGTTTCAAGCTCAAAATTGAGCTCCGGCAAGGGGAATGGGTCAGGAAAAATGGTTGGAATGCACTGAGGGGATCTTAGGGAAGCTCTGTGTAAGGTTTGGAGAGGCCTCTCTAAGAAATTTTCAGCACATCTTCCATGGTCGTGGGAGGTGAGTTTTATAAAAATGGCCATTGGGTGGCTTTTAGGGCTTAAGTTTGGGTTCAATGTGGTGCTTAGGTGGAGGACAGAAGAGCTCCATAGTTTGATTTGGGTGAGCTGGCCTCTAGATTTGATTTGGGTAAGGTGTCATGGGAGTGGCTCTCGGTTTTGGGCTTTTCCGGCCACTAGGCTGGCCGGCCGGCGAGGGGGAGGTGGCTAGGAGCTCAGGGAACCCAGAGGAATCCATCACAGCAATTTAATGCAAATGTGCTTGGATTTGGCAAAGATATCCTAAGCATGTGCATTTTTGGAAATAAGATCCCTTAATTTGGGGTACCTTTAGTCCATGGCTTGATTCAGATGATTTCATGGTGTTTGGACTGGTCACTATGTCCAACTATTGGCTGTGGTGGGTCACATTTAGTGCAGGGGTTCCAAGTGGGTGCAAAAGACCAAAACATGGGTTTGGTCTAGGTTAGCCATGTAAATTGACCCAAATAATTTTTTTCATTTTGTGTAGATGATCACAAGGAACAACTTTGATGAAGGATGGAAATGGTTTTGAGTTCAATTGAAAGGTCAATTTGAAGAAATTTTGAACTTTAATCAATTTGGTCATGTTGGGCTAGGTTATGGGTTGATTTTGATGTATAGGAATGTTATAAAGATTTTTCTACGTTAATTGAGGTCAATTGACTAGGTTATGGGTTCAATTTGGTGAGATTAGGTCATATAATCAAAATTGGGTTTTTGCCCCAAATCAAAATTGGTCTCAAATCATGCCCAATTGAGCTTGGATTTGGTTTAGTTTGGTCATATCAAAAGTAAATTTTAGCTTAGTATTGAAATTGGGGTCAATTAAGATCAAATTGATAGACATTTGAGATGGATTTGGGGAATTTTGGGTGTTTAAAGGGCAATTTGGGGATTTTGGTTAAAGATGGTCAAATTGGCTAAATTGGGTCATGTTGTAGTTAAAATAAATGAAATTGGGAATATTTGGGATTTATTGGGATTTTCTGGGAATTTTTGGAATCTTTGGGATTTTGAGCCCAAGGGGGGTATTTTGGTAATTAGGGGGTGTTTTAGGGGTAAAAGGCCAAGATGGGTATTTTGGTAGAGTTGAGGTACCAATCATCACCAATAAGCCATGGACCAATGGAAACCCCATTTTGGGTCCTCTACATAGTGGTCTTAGCTAAACCATAGCCCTAGGGCTAGTAGGTGTAGGGGACCATCTACATGAGTTTCCCAAAAGATCAAGGGATCTAGGCTAGAAATTTGAGTTCAGGATTGTGAGTGATTGTGAGTTTAGATGAGTGTAGATGAGTGTAGATGAGTGTAGTGAGTGCCTTAGCTCCAGACCAACACCTAAGGTCAACCCTAAGGTCCAGCAATCGTAAGGGTGACTCATCCTGAGTTCCCCTCACAGTGACCCCCCCTACTGAGTATTTAGAGTTTGAGAGCAATATGTGGAACTTCAAGTTGAGTAATAAAGAAGAGGGTAGAATTTCTAATGGTGAAGGTTCCATGTCTAGTTTTTTAAGAATAATCAACAGGAAAAGTCCTTTGTCTAGACCCTAAGCTACTAAAGCGTAGTTTTCTAAGAATAGTCAATAGGAAAATCCTATGGCTAGACCTTAGGCTACTAAAGAAGACAAACTAAACCTCAACAAAAAAGGAGGTCAACAAATGGACCCCCAATAGGTGTGGTGTGCTGGGCAAGCACACCGCGCGTATTGGTGTTGACCGACGAGATCAACAAAAACCAATACAAACTCCTAAGTCAGCAGACCTCAAAAGTATGTGTAGAGTTGTGTGTGTGATTTGTTTCTGCTGGGGAATTAGCAAGTGATCGTCTGGTTGAAATCAAAGAGTAGGGACTCTCGCTGGTGATTGGAGAGTGGATTTTGAGTAATGAAATTTCAGGTATTCATAAAGGATGGGAATCAGTATGTAAGTGCTGACCCCGATGTGGGAATTGAAATTCAAATATCAACTCAAAAAGAGGGAGAGAGAGAGAGAGTTGGAGTGTAAGGACCGACCTCGAATGTAATGAATCAGAAATGTAGGACTGATTTGGAAATGAGAATTGAAATGTAGGTCAATTCTCAATAGAAAGTGTCAGAATGTAAGGTCCGACCTCAAATGTAAAGAATCAGAAATGTAGGATTGATTCAGAAATGAGAATTGCAATGTAGGTCAATTCTCAAAAGAAGGTGTCAAAATGTAAGGTCCAACCTCAAATGTAAAGAATCAGAAATGTAAGACTGATTCAGAAATGAGAATTGAAATGTAGGTCAATTCTCGAAAGAAGGTGTCGGAATGTAAGGTCCGACCTCAAACGTAGAGAATCAAAAATTGAGGACTGATTCAGGAATGAGAATTGAAATGTAGGTCAATTCTCAAAAGAAAGTGTCGGGATGTAAGGTCTGACCTCAAACGTAAAGAATCAGAAATTTAGGACTGATTAAGAAATGAGAATTGAAATGTAGGTTAATTCTCAAAAGAAAGTGTCGGGATGTAAGGTCCGACCTCAAATGTAAAGAATCAGAAATTTAGGACTGATTCAGAAATGAGAATTGAAATGTAGGTCAATTCTCGAACGAAGGTGTCGGGATGTAAGGTCCAACCTAAAACGTAAGAATCAGAAATGTAGGACTGATTCAGAAATGAGAATTAAAATGTAGGTCAATTCTCAAAACAAAGTGTCGGAATGTAAGGTCCGACCTCAAATGTAGAGAATCAGAAATTTAGGACTGATTTAGGAATGAGAATTGAAATGTAGGTCAATTCTCAAAAGAAAGTGTCGGGATGTAAGGTCCAACCTCAAACGTAAAGAATCATAAATTTAGGACTGATTCAGAAATGAGAATTGAAATGTAAGTATCAATTGTGAGATGAAAGAATTGGAATGTAGGTATCAATTCAAAAATGAAAGAATTGAAATGTGGGTATCAATTCCAGGAGAGTTGAAATTCAGGTATCAACCTCAAAATGTGAGAATCAAGATTTGGGTATAGATTTGAAGATGTGATTCAAAATTTTCAAAGAGCTTGTGATGTTGAATTTGTGGTAGTGTGTCATGTAGAAATATTGATTTTGAAGAAGATTTGTAAAGTTTCGTGGATTTTTGTGCAGAATGTGAAATTCTGCGAGGATGTGTAGAGAGTTAGTGTAGATAATGATGGTTGTGCTGCACGCACAAAGAGTAGGAAATTCCGAAAACGGAAGTATCCACTCAACAAGTTTGTTTTATTTTTCCTGTTATTTTTTTTGTCACAATTGATTTTTCAAAAATGTGTTTTTAAAGTTTTTATTTCAATTCGTTGATTTTCAAAAGAAATTTGTTTTGTTATTTATTTATTACAATTATCTTTTATTTGTGTTTTATTTATTGTTGAAAATTTATCATTTCGTTCTTTGTTCATTGGAACTCTGAACCATTGCATGGTTCGCGGCTTTCATCCATCGTACAAAAAGGAAATTGACAAAAAAGGCACAACATGAGAGAAATTTCAATTAATCTGCTTCAATAAGGATGCAACAGATCAAACATAGGCTAATGCCTCAAAAAGAGTACATTATGTAATACATGTTGAAATGCATTGAGAGCCATCTCGAGATACGAGTACATCATAGACTGATTACATCAAAATGCTTGTCATGCTTGCTAAAGAAAAGCAAGTGAGTCCTTTGCTTGGCATATCGAGCTCTTGATCAAGCAGACCTTCTGAGTCATGCTCCAAGATAAGAGTTCCCTTTGCATGTATTTAGAGTTACAACCTTCTCATAGCTTGTAAGGAAACAGTTCTTCCAACTCCGGGTCTTGTTGGAATCCATATGGTATCTTACTGTCATCCATTCTGCGGAAAGTCACGGACACCCTACGATGTCGTACTCCTGGAATGCAGTGCTTGGCAACGTCTGCACCGTTTCCCTTCAAAACAAGTACTGAACCAACTAGAAGAGGAATCTCCACAGCTCCTCTGAATTCACCCGGGCCGATTATATCGATTTCTTTTTTAAACAAATTATTGCTCTTACTCATAAATGAGACCGTGCAGAAAGGCCTCATAAAAGTCATGATGGTCGATGTGTGGGGGAATGCAGTCACCTTCTTCATAAATGTTAATGATGCAACTGTTGGGAATGCAAGTAGTATGCAGTCACCTTCTTCGTAAATGTTGATGATGCAACTGTTAGGAATGCAAGTTGCGGGTAGGATATTCCACTTGACCATTCTCTTTATCATCCATTTGATCATCGGTGGTAACGGATCCACTTGGTCGTTTCTGAGTATCCCAGGCGGATTATCATGTCTGTCGTTTGTAAAATTGTAGCAACATCCGCACTGGATGGTGATTCTTCATTCCCGCATCCATTTCTTTGGCTCGGAATACGTTCTTTCCATGAGAAGGCCTGCTCGACCTCTATCTCTCAAATTGAAGATGCAATCCAGGATGCTTCTTTCATCAGTTTCAGAGAAAACGCTGGTATATAACTCCAGGCCTTTCAATATGTTGATAAACTTTCCATGAACCTCTTCATAGAACTCAAATTTGCTCTTGTTTACCTTGCTTATTTTGTAGTATTCTACCATTCCGGGAGTTCGCAGTTGTCTGGGGCGTTCTTTCCTCCGGGCCTCGGCGGGAATCCAAACCGGTGCTGGCCGATCTGAAATATGAGATTCAGCCTTAAGCGGGATGTATGGTCCTGGGCTCCGTGGTGCATGCTGATCCATCCCAAGTGGGACGTATGACTCGTTTGCCACAAAATCTGGAGTCTGAAACTCGTTGGTGCTGGCAGTGTATTCTTCTAAGGTACTGAAATGCTGTAGATGTAAAACACTGCAGTCCGGGCATTCTACAAATGCGGCCGTGACTGATGTCCTGGCTGGTATCTGGACGTTGCATGTTGGGCAACCTCTGCACAAGATACCTGGGACAGGGGGCACAGCTGATCCTGTCAGAAATCCCAATTCTTCATTTGTAGTGGGCAGGCTGGCAGAAGTCTCTCTCAGCTCTGGACCGTAGATATGTTCCTCCGGAATGGAGGTAAGAAAACCGTTTACTTTTCTTTGGCACTTGCGCTTCTATCGCAAGAAGGCTCTTTGTTTCTTTCAGCTCGCATTTCTGCATTGTGTTCTGCGGAGTGGAGTATTTGGTAGTTGTTCGCTGTGGGCAGCTATTAAGCCCCTCGCCGTAGTAGCTATCATGGAGGGCAGTCGGCTGGGCCCCTCCATCGGATCTTGTTCTGCTATCACGTTTTTACCCTTACGTGATGCGTCGTCCTGAGTGGTCTCCCTCAACAGTGAGGGTAATCCCTTCTTTTCTTCATTGCTGACCACGCGNTAGCATTTAGTAGGTGGGATCACTATGGGGGAAACTCAAGATGAGTCACCCTTAAGACTGTTGGACCCTAAGCTTAACCCTGGGTGTTGGTCTGGAGCTAAGGCATTCACTACATTCACTACACTCACTACACTCATCTACACCCACAATCACTGACAACCCTGAACTCAAATTTCTAGCCTAGATCTTTTGATCTTTTGGGATACTCATGATGATGATCCCCTAAACCTACTAGCCCTAGGGCTATGGTTTGGCTAAGACCACTATGTAGAGGACCCAAAATGGGGTTCTCATTGGTCCATGGCTTTTTGGTGATGATTGGTACCCCATCTCTACCAAAATATCCATCTTGGCCTTTTACCCTAAAACACCCCCAAATTACCAAAATACCTCTCTTGGACCCAAAATTCCCAAAATTCCCAAAATTCTTAGAAAATACCAATAAATCCAAAATATTCCTAATTTCATTTCTCTCAACTATCACATGACTCAATTTGGCCAATTTGACCATCTTTAACTAAAACCCCCAAATTTGCCTTTAAGGGCCCAAATTTCGCCAAATCCAATTCAAATGTCCATCAATTTGATCGCAATTGTCTTAAATTCCAATCATAAACTCAAATTAACTTTTGATATGACAAAACTAAACCAAATCCAAGCTCAATTGGTCCATTAATTGAGCTCAATTTTGATTTAGGTCAAAACCCCAATTTTGACCATATGACCTAATCTCAGCAAATTGAACTCATAGCCTAGTCAATTGGCCTCAATTAATGTTGAAAAATCTTTATAGCATTCCTATACATCAAAATCAACCATTAATTGGCCTTTTTAAAGTCTAAAATCCATTTTATTTTGGCTTAAATCCAAAATTCCTAAATTTAGCCCCAAATTGGCTAAGTCCCCAAATTTCACCTAATTGATTGCCTTAACCTCCAAATTGGCATCCAATTCATGTTGGAAACTCTTCATGAGATGCCTATTGACCATTTATAATAATAAATTTGGACTTAGCCCAAATCTAACCTAAGCTAGACCCAAGCCTAGCCCAACATGACCAAATTGATTAAAGTTCAAAATTTGCTCAAATTGACCATTCAATTGAACTCAAAACCACTTACATCCTTCACCAAAGTTGTTTCTTATGATCATATACACCAAATTCAATAGTTAGTTGGGCCAATTGACATGTCTAACCTAGCCCAAACCCAAGTTTTGGTCATTTGCACCCACTTGGACCCATGCACTAAATGTGACCTAACCACCCTAAAGCCACCAAATTAACTCTACCACAACCATTAGTTGGACTTAGTGACCAGTCCAAACACCATGAAATCACCTAAATCAAGCCATGGACCAAAGGTGCCCCAAATTAAGGGATGTTTCCAAAAATGCACATGCTTAAGATATCTTTGCCAAATCCAAACACATTTGCATTAAATTGTTGTGATGGATTCCTATGGCAAAAATAACCTAAATCAAGCCATGGACCAAAGATCCCCCAAATTAAGGGATCTTATTTCCAAAAATGCACATGCTTAAGATATCTTTGCCAATCAAAGCACATTTGCATTAAATTGTTGTGATGGATTCCTCTGGGTTCCCTGAGCTCCTAACCACCTCCCCCTGGCCGGCCGGCCGGCCTAGTGGCCGGAAAAGCACAAAACTGAGAGCAACTCCCATGGAACCTCACCCAAATCAAATTGAAGAGCTCCTCTGCCTTCCAGCTAAGCACCACAACGCACCCAAACTTATGCTCTGAGAGCCACCCCATGGACATTTTTATAAAAACTCACCTTCCACGACCATGGGAGTTGTGTTGAAATTTTCTTAGAGAGGCCTCTCCAAACTTCACTCAGAGCTTCCCTAAGATCCCCTCAGTGCATTCCAACCATTTTCCCTCGCCCATTCCCATTGTCGGAGCTCAATTTTGAGCTTGAAACCTTGTCGAAAACCAGGACAGAACCCAACACACCTCCACACTCCACCAAACTTCAGATGCTTGTGCCCACACCTTCACAACAGCAAGAGAAGACAAAGCCCCATCAAATTACCCTCTGAAATAGCCTCCATCATAGCTCTAGACCAACACTTAAAATCGAGCTTGGTCGAATTCATACCTAGGTCTTACACCAAGACTAGGGACTCAATCCTTAGCCTCCTCGTACCCCAAAGAACGTGCCGCACACCTCTGATTGAAGCCTCCTTTCGCAGAGCAAAGTTATAAAACTTCACCTCCTCCCCAGCTCATTTTGATTCCCCATTTAATTAGGCTTGATTTCATGGTACATTAACCGTATGGACGAGTCCATAGGATCAAACTCGAAGTGATTTGGTTGAGTCTAGGCTGAGATCTTAGGGTTTTAGTGTGGATGGGCACGATATCATTCTATCGGGGACGATGACGGGGAGTCATTTGATCAAGCGTGTATCAAATGAACGGGGGAGATCGAGCCGGACAACGCTTCAGGATATAAACAGCGGGCCGAGTCAGCAAGCTACGTGGACGGCAACGTCCAACCAGAGCGCGCCACGCTTGCCTTCGGAGCCGTCGTAGGTTGAAGTGGCACACGGGGTTTAAATAGATAAATAGGGCTTTTCTTATTTATTTAAATACCCTTAATTTAGAAAATTCATAACTTTGTGTAGAAAAATCACAAAAATAAAATACAAATATCGTCTTGCTCAGTGAACAGAGGAGAACATTGTGGAATAAATTTCACGACCATGTTATGCATATTTTATTTTTAATTAATTAAACACTATCTTGAATCATTTGATTCTCCATGCATATTGGCACATCACCTTAGCTTGAAATTTTGGCGTGTTGTAGCCTCTGTCAAGGGAGGTATCCTATGATTTTTCCAAAGTCAAAGGAGGTCCCTATACAGAGATCCATATTTTTCAAGTTATTTCAAATTATTTCTTTAAAATAATCATGGAAATTAGCATATTGATTAGAAAATCCTAAAAAAATTTGGAAGGTCCACCATGACTAGAGAAACCTTTCAAAATAATTTCATGGGTCATGTCATTTAAAATGCACTTAAATTTTACAAACAGTAAATCACTAAAATAATTAATTTTCGAATATTTAAACATTTAAATGATTTGATCTCTGATCTCCACTATGGTTTATGATCCAGAGGACTCATTATAAAAATTTCAAAATATTTTGAGTTCATTTGACAACTTAAGTTGATTTTTAAAGATAAATACCACTTTTGACACTTAAATGATTTTTTTAAAAATCAAAATATAACTCAAAAATTTATGAAACTTAGTTTTTTGAGTTCTCTGTGATCAGAGATATTTTTTTNGTCCTGACATTTTTCTGCAGACGACAGAAAGAAACGTCAGTGGGCCGAAGTTTGGCATGAACAAGAAGAAAACAAAGTATCCATTAATGTAAATTTTAGTCTGTTTTGATGAAAATTATTACTCATTTTATGGAATTTTTTTAAATTCAAAAGTAAAAAAGAGAACGTGTAAAGTTCAAAAATTTTCTATGGGGTAAATTACAAAATTTGGACCCGGTCATAGACATATGGCCATATAGATAACCCTAAAACAATCAGGGTTTTAAAGTTTCAAAGAAAGCAAAAGCAAGCAGAGGTAAGCGGCATTAAGCAGCATCAGGTCGTGTAATAGGTCTTCAAGTATCGTCCATCTATCAGTAAACATGGGTCTTTCACCTCGGAAGTCCACTAACTGGTAGGCTCCTCCTGTATAAACCTTCTCAACGACAAATGGTCCTTCCCAAGTTGGCTCAAATTTTCCGCCTATTTTGCGGCGAGCAAGAATATGTCTTTTGAGCACGAGTACGAGGTCACCAATTTTGAATGTCCTTGGGCGGACCAATTTGTCATGGTCTTGTACCATCTTTGCCTGGTAGAGCTCCAAATGTTGTTGTGCTTCCAATAGTTTTCCCTCGAGACTCTCCAGTTCTTCAAGTCTGAGTTTTGTGCTTTCTTCTGTTGTAAGTTGGTTAGCAACGGCGACTCTGAGAGATGGTGTCTGGATCTCTACCAGTAGCACGACCTCGGTCCCATACACGAGCATGGTGTACACTGAGTGGGAGTCCTGAAAGTCGTTTGGTAGGCCCACAGG
>JXCR01113858.1:709616-759946 GCA_002079205.1 Phalaenopsis hybrid cultivar | reverse complement strand
GAAAACTTGAACTCTGCTACAACGAGAAGCTTGGAGCTTACATGATGGGCAGCCCGGCCGTCTTCAACAGCAAGTGTATCTACAACAACACATCCTTTCTTAGCTTTAAACAACAAAGCCATTGGCCATCTTCAACAGCAAGAGGATCTATAACAACACATTTTTCCTTAGCTTTAAAATAACAAAGCCATAGGATATCGAGGTTGTTTGCCTAGTGCAACATAAATCCTCAAACATATCTTTTAGGCATTTGTACAATCCTATCTACAACAACACATCCTTCCTTAGCTTTAAACAACAAAGCCATAGGAACTCGAGGTCGCCCCTAGTGCAACATAAATCCTCAAACACATCTTTTAGGCATTTGTACAATCCTATTGTACAATTTAAGCCTTACTACACGAATACATCCCTTCCTTAGCTTTAAACAACAAAGCCATAGGATATCAAGGTTGTTTGCCTGGTGCAACATAAATCCTCAAACACATCTTTTAGGCATTTGTACAATCCTATTGTACAATCTAACTGCAACATAAATCCTCAAACACATCTTTTAGGCATTTGTACAATCCTGTTGTACAATCTAAGATCTAACTCGCCTTAGGATCACTAATACACCCCTTCCTTAGCTTTAAACAACAAAGCCATAGGATATCGAGGTTGTTTGCCTAGTACAATATAAATCCTCAAACACATCTTTTAGGCATTTGTACAATTCTGTTGTACAATCTAAGCCCCATAAATCCTCAAACACATCTTTTAGGCATTTGTACAATCCTGTTGTACAATCTAAGCCCTAGAAATCCTCAAACACATCTTTTAGGCATTTGTACAATCCTGTTGTACAATCTAAGCCCAAACTCGCCTTAGGACTCCGAGGTAGTCGTTTGTTACGACTTACATCCTCACATCTTTAAGGTTAGTTGTGTTGATTGCTTCACACAAATGTAAATCCTAATAAATAAAAAAAATTGCAGGATGAAACATCTAAATGATTNAAAAAATATTGCAGGATGAAACATCTAAATGATTTCTCCTAAGTTGAAGCCAAATAATAGGATAGCTTAGGAAGTCACCGAAGTTCTCCTTCGAATCCATGACATCCTTTAGTGTTTTCTCCTTTGGACTCCAAAACAAAATGCTCCAAATTTGAACCAATCCCCCNGCACTGGCGGAGGTGGGGGTATCTCTTCTTGAGTCATTATCTGTTTTCCTTTGTCTATTGGAGCTGTTCTTGATGGTAACACTTTTCTTCTCCTTAAGTTGACTTATGTGACTTCTTCTTCTTGAGATATCATTGTTGAATCTTCTGGTGTCTTTTCCTCCTCATCGGAAAGGTCTATGTTGATGGCGAGTGGTGTACCATGACGCTCGAGAATTGGTTCTTCGTTATCGGTGCAATCTTAAGCAGCATTATCTATGTCTTCTTTGGACTTGACAACGAGTTCATTGGACTCAAGTACGATTTGAGGATCATTTTGAAGATCAAGATCGCAACTAGCTTGGTTATAATCAGTCACGTTATTACCAGAAATAGTCAAAACGTAGCCAAAATCATAATCATTATATTCATAAGACCTCGGAGGGACAAAAAGATAATCATACAAAGTCAAGGGTTCGAGGATTTTCTTCCCCAAATCTGAGACAACCAGCCTAGTAGAGGCAGCCCCTATCCTACCCCCCTGTGCTATCAATCTTGGCAGTGATGCTTTTCTTTTTCTTGCTCTTTGTCCTTGACGATGACGGATTTTTTGGCGAAACCTTCATCTCGGGCTCAGTATTCTGAAGACTCTGAATGGAGGCTTGTTTTGATGCAGACTCTATCTTGTTCAGTATCTTCCTAGACAATTTGCTCCAAACCTCATTCCATTCTTTTCCAGTATTTGTAAGACTGGATCTTGTTCAGTATCTTCTTGGATGATCTGCTCCATACCTCATTCCATTCTTCTTTGGTATTTGTAGAAGCTTGTTCGATGAATCCTGTATTTGATTGAGGACCCTCTTGAGTTCATCCCAAGTTGTACTCCATCCATCCATTCTGACATACAGATCAACTGGGGAGATTGACTCAGCTGAAATCATGTTTATGGAACCTTTTTCAGGTTCTCTCAAATACTCCTTTAGAATTGTTATATTCTTTTCCTTGAGGTTCTTGTTGAGCCAGTCTTTAAAGACTAAACACTTGTTTATAGTGTGCCCAAGAAACCGGTGGTACGAGCAATAATTTGGTTCATTCTTCTTATCTGCCTCTTCGGGTTTCTTTGGATCAGGTAGTTTGAATTCTTGTTTCTTCATCAAGCTTTTGAATATTTTAGGTACAACTTCATCTTTGAAGGAATACACAATTTTCTGTCGCTCTAACAGGGATATTCTTTTACCCGCAGTTCGAGGTGATCCCTCCTGAGATGGCCATTGGTTGGATTGGCTACTCTGTTTTTGAGAGTACTGTGACGAAGACGGACGATGCTCTTCTGCATATATCTTTATCGACTGCTTTCCTCTGTTGACAGTTGTAACTACTCCTGATTTCTTTTCGAGCACTCTGGTCACCTTAGCCTTTTCATGTGGCTCCACGTGCTTCATTTCTTCTTGAAGACTGCTGGCTTTACTTAGTAGCTTCTCGAAGGATTTGATGGTGAGTCCCTTAAGCATAAAGCTACTGGCCCATGAATGCGTTTGAGTAGAATCTCAATCGCTTGATGTTCTTGTAGCTGAGGTTCACATTTCATGCTAAGGTTTCTCCACCTCAAAATATAGTCTTCCAAAGTTTTGCTGGCTTCTGCTTCTCCATCATGAGTTCTCCAATAGACACATGATGCTGTGCCCCAACAAATCTTTTCACAAATAACTATTCCAACTTAGAAAATATTTTAAATGACCCGTTAGGTAGGTCAGCGTACCAGTCGAAAGCAATCCCTGACAAGCTGCTGATGAACTGTTGGCAAAGTAGAGCCTCATTATTCCTCATGTTACCACAACTGGCTCGAAAATGTGCTATGTGTTGTCTGGGATTTCCAGTCCCATCGAATATCTTAAAGTTTGGGGCCACAAAACCCTTGGGAAAAGGGACGACATCGAATTCCTCTGGGAAAGGTCTACCCTTTAAAACTGATGCACTGCCCTTGGACTGGGCTAAGGCATCCCGTACTTGTTCAACCATTTGCTTGAACTCTTTTTCTGACATGGCACCTAATGGAGGNTTCTGCTTCTCCATCATGAGTTCTCCAATAGACACATGATGCTGTGCCCCAACAAATCTTTTCACAAATAACAGTTCCAACTCAGAAAATGTTTTAACTAACCCGTTGGGCAAGTCAGCGTACCAGTCAAAAGAAATCCCTGACAAGCTGCTAACGAACTGCTGACAGAGTAGAGCTTCGCTATTCCTTATTGTTGACCTCATTTTTTGTTGAGGTTTAGTTTGTCCCGTTTAGTAGCCTAGGGTATAGCCGTAGGACTTTTTTTGTTGACTATTCCTAGAAAACTAGATCTGGAACCCTCACCATTAGAAATTCTACACTCTTCTCCACTCAACTTGAAATTCCACATATTGTTCTCAACCTCTAAATACTTAGTAGGGGGGATCACTGTGGGGGAAATTTAACATGAGTCACCCTTAGGATTGTTGGAGCTTAGGGTTGACCCTGGGTGTTGGTCTGGAGCTCAGGCGCGCACTAGACTCACTACACTTATCTGCACTCACAATCACTCACAACCCTGAACTCAAATTTCTAGCCTAGATCCCTTGATCTTTTGGGATACTCATGTAGATGGTCCCCTAAACCTACTAGCCCTAGGGCTATGGTCTGGCTAGAACCACTACATAGAGGACCCACAATGGGGTTTCCTTTGGTCCGTGGCTTATTGGTGATGATTGCTACCTCAACTCTACCAAAATACCCATCTTGGCCTTTTACCCTTAAGACACCCCCTAATTACCAAAATACCCCTGTTGGGCTCAAAATCCCAAAAATTCCAAAAATTCACAATAAATCCCAAATATTCCCAATTTGATTTCTATCAACTACCTCATGACCCAATTTGGCCAATTTGACCATCTTTAACCAAAATACCCAAATTACTCTTTAAAGATCCAAGTTTCCCTAAATCCAACTCAAATGTCCATCAATTTGATCTCAATTGACCCCAATTCCAATCCCAAACTCAAATTCACTTTTGATATTACCAAACTAAACCAAATCCAAGTTCAATTGGTCCATGATTTGAGCCCAATTTTGATCTAGGGAAAAACCCCAATTTTGACCATATGACCTAATCTCACCAAATTGAACCCATAGCTTAGTCAATTGGCTTCAATTAATGTTGAAAAATCTTTATAACATTCCTATACATCAAAATGAACCATAAATTGACAATTGGCCTCAATTAATGTTGTAAATCTTTATGAATTTTCTATACATCAAAATCAACCATCCATTTGCATGTTGAGCCTCAAATCCATTTGATTTTGGCCTAAATCCAAAATTCCCAAATTTAGCCCCAAATTGGCTAAGTCCATCCATTTGATTTTTGGCCTAAATCCAAAATTCCCAAATTTAGCCCCAAATTTGCTAAGTCCCCAAATTTCACCCACCCTAAATCCAAAATTCCCAAATTTAGCCCCAAATTGGCTAAGTCCCCAAATTTCACCCAATTGTCCTAAATCCAAAATTCCCAAATTTAGCCTCAAATTGGCTAAGCCCCCATCCATTTGATTTTGGCCTAAATCCAAAATTCCCAAATTTAGTCCCAAATTGGCTAAGTCCCCAAATTTCACCCAATTGATTGCCTTAACCTCCAAATTGGCATCCAATTCATGTTCAAAACTCTTCATGAGGTCCCTATTGACCATTTGTAACAATCAATTTGGACTTATCCCAAGGCTAACCCAAGCTAGACCCAAGCCGAGCCCAACATGACCAATNGAATCCTCTTAACATCATCTTATCGGGGATGAGCTCTTGAACGTCAAAGTCCAAATATGCTAACGTTCGTAGGCTCATCAAGTTAAGAGATGCTCCAAGATTCACTAAAACTCTGGATAACACAAATCTGCCAATGTTGACGGAGATGTAGAGCGAACGGTTGTGGTCGGCGGTACCGAGCAGCAAGTCTTCGTATGTAAAGGTTACCCCCGACTGTTCTCTCAATGAGCAAACTTCATCTAAGGATGTGCTAGCCAACTGAGCTAAGCAAATTTCTAGATCTAGCAAAGCTGTAACCAAAGAGTCTCTCATCTCCTTTGACAAGATCAGAGCGTCGTAGATGCTTAGTCGGGCAGGCAACTTCCTAAGATGAGCTAGCACGTTGTAGTCTACTTTTTACGATCCTCCAATTTTATCTTGATCTGGTGTTCTTCCACTGGTGGAGGTGGGGGTATCTCTTCTTGAGTCATTATCTGTTTTCCTTTGTCTATTGGAGTTGCTTCCACTGGCGGAGGTGGGGGTATCTCTTCTCGAGTCATTATTTGTTTTCCTTTGTCTGCTAGAGCTGTTCTTGGTGGTAACACTTTTCTGCTTCTTAAGTTGACATCTGTGACTTCTTCTTCTTGAGGTATCATTGTTGAATCTTTCCGTGTCTTTTCCTCTTCATCGGAGAGATCTAAGTTGATGGCGAGCGGTGCACCATGACGCTCGAGAGTTGGCTGTCTTTATCAGTGCTGTCGTAAGAGATATGGTTGATGTCTTCTTTAGACTTGACAACAAGTTCATCGGACTCAAGTACAATTTGAAGATCATTTTGGGGATCGAGATCGCTAATAGCTTGGTTATAATCAGTCATATTATTTCTAAAAATAATCAAAATGTAGCCGAAATCACAACCATTATATTCATAAGACCCCAGAGGAACAAAAAGATAATCATACAAAGTCAAGGGTTTGAGGACTTTCTTCCCCGAATCCGAGACAACCAATCTAGTAGAGATAGCCCCTATTCTATCCCTCGTGCTATCGATCTTGGCAGAGGCACTCTTATTTTTCTTGTTCTTTGTCCTGGACGATGACGGATTTTCTGGTGAAACCTTCATCTCGGGCTCGGTGTGTTGCAAACTCTGAATGGAGGCTTGTTTTGATGCAGACTGTAGCTTGTTCAGTATCTTCTTGGATGATCTGCTCCATACCTCATTCCATCCTTATTCAGTATCTGTAGAAGTTTGCGTCGATGAATCTTGTATCCGATTGAGGACCCGCTTGAGTTCATTTCAAGTTGAACTCCATCCATCTGTTCCCACATATGGATCAATTGGGGAGATTGACTGAGCTGAAATCATGTTTATGGAGCCTTTTTCAGGTTCTCTCAAATATTCCTTCAAGATTGTAATGTTTTCTTCCTTGAGGTTCTTCTTAAGCAAGTCTTTAAAGATGAAGCATTTGTATATAGTGTGCCCAAGCAACCGGTGGTATGTGCAATAATATGGTTCATTCTTCTTATCCACCTCTTTAGGTTTCTTTGGATTAGGTAGTTTCAATTCTGGTTTCTTCATCATGCTTTTGAATATTTTAGGTACAACTTCATCTTTGAAGGAGTAAACAACTTTCTGTCGCTCTAGCACGGATATTCTTTTACCCGTTGCTCGAGGTGATCCCTCCTGAGACGGCCGTTGGTTGGATTGACTGCTCTGTTTCTCAGGGTACTGTGACGAAGACTGACGATGATCTTCTGCATATATCTTTACCGGCTGCTTTCCTTTGTCGATAGTTGCGACTACCTCTGATTTCTTTTCGAATACTCTGGTTACCTTAGCCTTTTCATGTGGCACGNCCAAATAAATTTGGCGTCCTTTTTAATTAATGCCGAGAAAGGCTGACACCTATCTGAGAGATTAGAAATAAAACGTCTCAGATATGCCAACTTCCCCTGGAAGGAACGTAGTTGTCTGAAGGTTTTAGGGGGAGGCATTTCTAAGATAGCTTTAATCTTATCCGGGTCGATCTCGATTCCCCGATGACGGACAACGAATCCTATAAATTTCCAAGAGGTGACACCAAAGGTGCACTTTAAGGGATTCATTTTAAGGTCATATCGTCGTAACCGTTCAAACACAATCCTCAAATCGTACAAATGGTTTATTTTTTGCCGTTCAAACACAATCCTCAAATCGTACAAATGGTCTATTTTCCATTTAATTTTGATGACCATATCATCCACATAGCATTCTACTTGATTGTGAATGAAGTCGTAAAAAATCTTCGTCATTGCACGCTGATATGTCGCTCCAGCGTTCTTTAGGTTGAACGACATCACTGTGTAACAGAAGATTCCAATCGGTGTTCTGAAAGCTGTAAGTGCTGCATCCTCAGGAGCCACCTTAATTTGGTTATACCCCGATGATCCAATGAAGGAGAAAATTTCATGTGTCGAAGCGATGTCCACCATCATTTCTGGTATAGGTAGTGGAAAGAGAAAATTTCATGTGTTGAAGCGATGTCCACCATCATCTCCGGTATAGGTAGTGGGAACTCATGTAGCGATGCATCCTCAGGAGCCATCTTGATTTGGTTGTATCCCGACGATCCGTCCATGAAGGCACATGTGTTGAAGCGATGTCCACCATCATTTCCGGTATAGGTAGTGGGAACTCATCTTTTGGACATGTCCACCATCATTTCTGGTATAGGTAGTGGAAACTCGTCTTTTGGACATGCCTTGTTCAAATCTCTGAAGTCAACACAAACGCGGATCTGTCCATTTTTCTTTTTAACAGGTACAGTATTGGCTAACCACGTGGGTTACTGCTCTTCTTTAACGAAGTTGGCATCTATCAATTTCCTTACCTTGGCGATGATTTGTTGTTCTATCTCCAGGCGCATTCTCTTAGGGCTTGTTTTACTGGGGTTACATTCTTGTTCACCCCAAGTTTATGGACTGCAACCTCTGCTGACAGCCCTGACATTTCGTCGTAGCTCCATGCAAAGCAATCTTTGAACTCTGCTAGTGGTTTGACCAGTTCTGCAGACTCTTTGTCATCAAGTAGAGAACTTATAAATGTAGGTCGGGGTCGCTCTTCAGTCCCGAGGTTAATCTCTTTCAATTCATCGATAGTGGATTTAATTTTTTTCTCAAATTCTGGTGGAGCATCTTCTATTGGTTGATCAGTAGAGCTCTATATCGAGACAATCCTCTTCTGACTCACTAGTAACAACCATGCAAAATTTAGAATCATCGACTGGTTCAACTGTACCAAATCTGAGACCTTCTTTTGAATTGGGAGCTCGTCTTTTAGTACTCGACAATTTTTCAAAGAGTTGAAATTTATCTTTTGGCATTTATTTTGGCAAATGTCCTTTTACCATTCTATAATTTTTCAAAAAGTTGAAATTTATCTTTTGGCATTTGTTTTGGTAAGTGTCCAGGTACCATTCCATAGGTTTTCAAAAAGTTGAAATTTATCTTTTGGCATTTGTTTTGGTAAGTGTACCTGTTGAATTAATTTTCCATAATTTTTTAAGAAGTTGAAATTTATCTTTTGGCATTTGTTTTGGTAAGTGTCCTTGTTAAATTAACTTCTGAACACAAGGTGTTTTGGTAAGTGTCCCTGTTGAATTAACTTTTGAACACAAGGCGAGAAGTAACCAAAAGATAGTTGTTTTGGTAAGTGTCCCTGTTGAATTAACTTTTGAACACAAGGCGAGAAGTAAACAAAAGGCATTTCCATTAATTAATTAGAATCAACATCCAAATTTACATGTTTTTCAAGCTCAGTAGAGGTAGAAGCGCGGTAAAATTTGATCATCTATGAACCAACACTATGGACTTCCTTGAAATCTAAAATCTCGACCTTTTGAGGGAGAAACAGAGTGAGGGTCATAATATCCACATAGTGGTTTATCCGATTTACATTGTTTCATATTCATTCCTCTCTGTATCTTCTAGGGATATCTCGTACTGAGGTTTCTTCGGATTTGTCATCATTACTTCATCTTCATAACTGTCTTCATCACCAATGTTGATAGTTGGCTTAGTTCGTTCAACAATTAAATTGATCTTTCCTCATCCGCATCCCCGGCCTCGACCTCCAGTGCGTGAACTAGAAGAACCTCCACCAACTCGATGTAGGGGAGTGGTAGAAGGTTGTTGAAGTGGAGTTGTATGACCTTCTTTTTGTGATCCTTCTGAATCTTTATCTTTGTGTGTCAAAATTTCGCGCGAGAAGACAGTCTTCTTTGGAGGCGCGTAGTAGGCAGCATCTTCATGGATACCAACTTCATGCACTGAAAATGGTTGTAGGTCTCCCTTGATGCAATTTTCTTGACCATCTTTCCGGTATTTAATGCACTGATGTAGGGATGATGGAACCATGTTATGCTCATGAATCCACGGTCGACCCAATAGAGCGTTAAAAGAGGTCTCGGCGTCGATGATATGAAATTTAACCATTTTTTAGAAGTTCTCTAACTTCATAAGTAATGAGATTGATCCAAGGGCTCTTTCTACCTTTTGGTTGAATCCTCTTAACATCATCTTACTGGGATGAGCTCCTGAACATCGAAGTCCAAATATGCTAACGTCCGTAGACTCATCAAGTTAAGAGATGCTCCAAGATCCACTAAAACTCTGGATAAGACAAATCTGCCAATGTTAACGGAGATGTAGAGCGAACGGTTGTGGTCGGAAATACCGAGCAGCATGTCTTCTTCTGTAAAGGTTACCCCTGACTTTTCTCTCAATGAGCAAACTTCATCTGAGGATGTGCTAGCCATCTGAGCTAAGCAAATTTCTGGATCGAGCAAAGCTGTAACCAGAGACTCTCTCATCTCCTTTGACAGGATCAGAGCGTCGTAGATGCTTAATCGGGCCTTTGACAGGATCAGAGCGTCGTAGATGCTTAGTCGAGCAGGCAACTTCCTAAGATGAGCTATCTATCAGAGCGTCGTAGATGCTTAGTCGGCAGGCAACTTCCTAAGATGAGCTAGCACGTTGTAATCTACTTTGTATGATCCTCCGATTTTGTCTTGGTTATGTGGTTCTTCCACTGGAGGAGGTGGGGGTATCTCTTCTCGAGTCATTATCTATTTTCCTTTGTCTGGTGGAGCTGTTCTCGGTGGTGACACTTTCCCGCTCCTCAAGTTGACTTCTATGACTTCTTCTTCTTGTGATATCATTGTTGAATCTTCAGGTGTCTTTTCCTCTTCATCGGTGAGATCTAAGTTGATGGCGAGTGGTGCACCATGATGCTCGAGAGTTGGCTCTTCGTTATCAGTGCTGTCGTAAGCAATATTGTTGATGTCTTCTTTAGACTTGACAACAAGTTCATCGGACTCAAGTGTGATTTGAGAATCATTTTGGGGATCGAGATTACAACTAGCTTGGTTATAATCAGTCACGTTATTACCAAAAATTGTCAAAGTGTAGCCGAAATGACAACCATTATATTCATAAGACCCCGGAGGGACAAAAAGATAATCATACAAGGTCAAGGGTTCGAGGACTTTCTTCCCCAAATCTGAGACAACCAATGTAGTAGAGGCAGCCCCTATCCTATCCCCCATGCTATCAATCTTGGCAGTGAAACTCTTCGTTTTTTTGTTCTTTATCCCGAATGATGACGGATTTTCTGGTGAAATCTTCATCTCGGGTTCAGTATGCTGCGGACTCTGAATGGAGGCTTGTTTTGATGCAGACTGTAGCTTGCTTAGTATCTTCTTGGATGATCTGCTCCATACTTCATTCCGTCCTTTTTTCGTTATCTGTAGAAGCTTGCTTCGATGGATCCTGTATCTGATTGAGGACCCTCTTGAGTTCATCCCAAGTTGTACTCCATCCATCTGTTCCGACATATGGATCAAATGGGGAGATTGGTTCAGTTGAAACCTTGTTTACGGAACCTTTTTCAGGTTCTCTCAAATATTCCTTTGGGATTGTTATATTCTCTTCCTTGATGTTCTTCTTGAGCCAGTCTTTAAAGACAAAACACTTGTCTATAGTGTGCCCAAGCAACTGGTGGTACGGGCAACAATTTACTTCAATCTTCTTATCTACCAGTGTGCCCAAGCAACCGGTGGTATGGGCAATAATTCAGTTCATTCTTCTTTTCCACTTCTTCAAGTTTCTTTGGATCAGGCAGTTTGAATTCTGGTTTCTTCATCAAGCTTTTGAATATTTTAGGTACATCTTCATCTTTGAAGGAGTAAACAACTTTCTATCGCTCTAAAAGGGATATTCTTTTACCTGCTGTTCAAGGTGATCCCTCCTGAGCGGTCGTTGATTGGATTAACTGTCTATTTCTGAGGGTACTGTGACGAAGAATGACGATGATCTTCTGCATATATATTTATTGGCTGCTTTCCATTATCGACAGTTGGGACTACTCCTGATTTCTTTTTGAATACTCTGGTCACCTTAGCCTTTTCATGTGGCTCCATGTGCTTCATTTCTTCTTGCAGAATGCTGGCTTTACTGAGTAGCTTCTCAAAGGATTTGATGGTGAGTCCCTTAAGCATGAAAGCTACTGGCCCATGAATGCTTTTGAGTAGAATCTCAATCACTTGATGTTTGTGTAGCTGAGGTTCACATTTCATGCTAAAGTTTCTCCACCTCAAAATATAGTCTGTCAAGGTTTCACTAGGCTTCAGCTTCTCCATCATGAGTTCTCCAATAGACACATGATGTTGTTCCCCAGCAAATCTTTTAAAAAATAACTGTTCCAACTCAGAAAATGTTTTAATTGACCCATTGGGCAAGTCAGCGTACCAGTCGAAAGCAATCCCTTACAAGCTGCTAACGAACAGTTGACAGAGTAGAGCTTCGTTATTCCTCGTGTTGCCACAATTGGCTCGAAAATGTGCTATGTGCTATCTGAGATAATCCTGTCCCATCGAATACCTTGAAGTTTGGGATCACAAATCCCTTAGGGAAAGGCACGACATCAAATTTTTCCGGATAAGGTCTACCCTTTAAAATTGATGCATCGCCGTTGGACTGGGCTAAGGCATCCCGACTTGTTCAACCATTTACTTGAACTCTTTTTCAGGCATGGCACTTGATGGAGAATCCTTCTTTGGTCGTTCTTCTTGGTCTGTCAAGCCTCCCTTCTTTCATCTGTGATGTGTATGATTTCTGGCTGGTTAATTTCTGGAGAAGCCATTCGTGGTGCTTGTGATTGCCCCTGAATGGTGGCCCTGGCGGTCATAGATGCAGTCATCTCTTCTATTCTTTTCTCCAGTAGAACAACTTGCTCATCCCTGAGGAGGATAACCCTATGCAACTCATCTACGGTGTTTTCTTCAGTATGAGGTTGAGCCTCGCACGCAGATGTGGTAGCTCTGGTTTCATTCATATGAACATCCATGAAATCTTCCTCCTAGTAATCATTGTAATCAAAATCCTCATTTTCACTATCGACGGAAACTCCGTGTTCTCGAGCCCCTGAGTTTCTCAACTTTTTCTTCAATTATCAATTCCTTGATTGCTTTAAGATCTGGAGGACACTGATGGAAATCCTCAACTTGTCCCTCCTTCTCGCTGGCTATTGTCGCGTCGATGTCAGATATATCAGGCACTGGTTTTGCTTCCTGTCTTGCAGGCTCACTGAACTGTATCGGTGCAGCGACCTTAGGTATCCATACCTTCCTCCTTTTTGATGATGATGCCTCAGGACGGAGCATCTTAGTAGAGACATCGGTATGTCGAGGGAAGGTATGCTCCCTATGGTGTAGACCGGCTACAGTGTCAAATAATCATCTTGTCTTTCTTTCCATGATTGTAGGAATAATGGGTAAACCTCTCAGACCCAGTTTTGACTTAATTGGTCGGCGACCCGCGGTCCTGGTGGTGGTATGATCGGTGGTGACCATAACAGTATCGACTCAATTTCCCAAACGGAGCCAGACGGGAACACGGGTAGGTGACTCTATAGTCGACCTACGAGATTTTCTAGCGGAATTAATATCCTTCAAAATTTCATTCTTCATATGAGGGGAAGTTCCATGTCCCACTCGTTTAAGTAATTCACTAACAGAACATCTTTCTTTAATAGCAAGCCTTCTGAAGACTGCACTAACTCGGGTGATGGGGTTGAATTTCTTTCCCTCCTCACCATGTCCATGAGGTGATGGGAATGCAGAAGCAATCTTCTGGATACTCTTATATCCATGAGTATCTATCAGAGGATGGAATCTACTTCCTCACAAGAGTGGGTAAATTTCCGGAAATACCTCTTCAACTTGATGAGGCTCCTCTTCATCAGGTTTATTTTCAGGAGTTTGGGCTTAGATGGCCCTCCAAACTCTCCTATTGCGGTTCCTCTTTTGAGTTCAGGTCAGTGGTGAAGTCCTTGAGCTCGACCCGAATTCAAATACGGGTGGCGGAATAGTTAATCCTTCAGCCGGTTCTTTGACAATCATCACTTCCTTTCCTTTAATAGCAACGGGGAAAACAGGTTTGGCGGGTTTCCCGACCGCAGCAGCTTTAACCTTCTTGCCGGCAGGGAAATCTTGAGGGCAGTTCAAAATGAGTTCTGCAGGCAGCTCTTGAACTTCCGGGGCAGTGATCTTCAATACCACGAATGGAGCTTTCCCGAGGATAGCCCCGAGGTCTTCAAATCCGGCTCCGTACTTGATGGTGGGAGTGACGTTACGGGCGTTGTGATCCGTCGGCAGATTGCAAGAAAAGGTCAGCATTGGGTAAGCCATCGCAGCGGGCCTTAAAATAGAAATTTTTAGGGTTAGCTATATGGCCAAAAAACTCGTAATCCTTAGTGCAAGCACTGAAAGTAGAGGTTAGTCTGTAGACTGGGCAAGTCTTAATTTACATGTAATTTTAACATCTTTATTTAAAAGGGTGTAAAATTGATTAATATTTTGAAGTGCGCTCGACACAACACGATTTGGTCTAATTTGCGAAGCAGCAAAACAAATGTGAAAAGGATTTGTGAGAAAGTTTAGGACCCATCGCGGGACCCAATTCATGGCAAAAAAATGCCCGGTGGAGTTAATCCACCAACACACCTATTGAGGGTCCGACCCCACATAAAAATTTAAAGAGTCCATAGTGGCCTTCTGAACCCCTCTGTTCAAAGATGGTTAAATAGCTAGTCCTGAAGTCCAAGGAGTTAGCTATACTTTCCAAAGATAGAAATGGGTAAAGTATGCTAACGAAAGAGGGGTAATTTGACCCAAGAGGGACATGGACATATTACCAATGTGTGAAGATAATATTTCTTGATTTGTATGAAGAGAGAAGTGTCTCCCCATCGGAGTTGCCAGAAGCTGTCGGTGTTATTTTGGGGATGGTTTGGTTGTGGGGTTGTCCGTAAGAAGCTGTCGGTTGCCGGAATCAAAATCTCGTTGCCCGCTTCGGAAGGACGTTGAAATATGAAATCAAACTGACCCCATATTTTTTGTAGTTTAAAATGAAAGAACACTGTACCTCAAATCCTGTATCTATCCCATAGGATAAACACAAGAATTGAGGATGAGGCTCGATCACATAAACTAAAGAAAGTATGATGTTTGTTTGGTCTGCAAAACCTTTGTATTTGCCGATAAGTTCCTCTATTTAATATAAATGATTAAATAGGGTTTATATTAAGCTGGGTTCAGACATGCTTCTTATAAAGGCAAGCCCCTATAGTTAATTACATCCTAAATGACCAAAGTCACTTAAGAAGCGATAAAAATCAGGAAATATTATCTTCAAGGAATTTCAAAGAATAGGACTCTTCAACGAAATCAGACGTAGAAATGTGAAAGGGGATTGGTTCAAATTTGGAACATTTTATTTTAGAATCCAAAGGAAGAAGGACTAGGGGATGTCATGGATCCAGAGGAGAAATCCGGTGATATCCCAAGCTATCCTAATGTCTGGCTTCAGTTTTGAGGAGAAATATTTTAAGTGTTTCATCCTACAAATTTTATTGGATAGGGCTTACATTCTTGTGAAATGATCACACAAATAGCCTGGAAGATATGAGGGACAACCTCGGAATCGTAAGTTGAGTTAGGGTTTATATTGTATAGCAAGGCTATGAAAAGGCCTAAAGATAAGGTGAGGATTTACGTTGCATAAGCAAACAACCTCGAAGTCCTATGGCTTTGTTGTTTAAGTCTAAGGAAGGAAGATTGGTTTAGCTGGGGAAGACAGGTTTTGCTGTTGAAGATGGTCGTGCTGCCCACCAAGCTAGTTCCTCACCGCGACGAGTTTGAGTTATCTAGTGTGTCAAGTTATAATATCAAATCAGGTGGCCTTATAGTTGGAGTTCCTTAAATTTTATTAGGGCATATTAAAGTTGATTAGAGCAACACCGGTTAGGATCCTACGGTTCCCTTGTTTCGGCATCACTATTTTTTATTGGATTCACTTAGTCTAAATGAACTTATCAAACCCAACTTAGAGAGTTCCATAATTTCATTTAAACCGTGGAAAGCCTCGTTAGCAACCGTAGGTCGATTCACTCAGTCCAAATGAACTTACTAAACCCAACTTAATCAGCTCCATAATTTCATTTAAACCGTGGGAAGCCTCGTTAGCAACCGTAGGTTTCCCCCAAGGGATTCCGATAGAGACATCTTAATTTAGTTGAAGTTGTAGTTTTATGTGATGTTTGTGATTAAATTTTGATTTCATTTAAACCATTGGAAGCCTCGTTAGCAACCGTAGGTTACCTCCTCCGAGGGATTCCCGATCATCAAGACTGTGGGAAGCCTCGTTAGCAACCGTAGGTTACCTCCTCTGAGGGATTCTCGATCATCAGATAGAGACGTCTTAATTTAGTTGCAATTGTAGTTTTGTGTGATGTTTGTGATTAAATTTTGAGCTGTTTTATATTTAAATTTAGTTGAAGTTGTGGTTTTGTGTGATGTTTGTGATTAAATTTTAAGTTGTTTTATATTTCGAATAGTTGAAGTTGTAGTTTTGTGTGATGTTTGTGATTAAATTTTGAGTTGTTTTATATTTTTTCGTTAGCAACCGTAGGTTACCTCCTCCGAGGGATTCCTGATCATCCGATAGAGACATCTTAATTTAATGAAGTTGTAGTTTTGTGTGATGTTTGTGATTAAATTTTGAGTTGTTTTATATTTTGAATGTCGGAAGTTGTAGTTTTATGTGATGTTTGTGATTAAATTTTGAGTTGTTTTATATTTTGCATGTTCAGTTGTGGTTTTGTATGATGTTTGTGATTAAATTTTGAGTTGTTTTATATTTTGAATGTTGTAGCGTTGTAGTTTTGTGTGATGTTTGTGATTAAATTTTGAGTTGTTTTATATTTTGAATGTTGTAGAATTTTGAATGTTGTAGCGGGTTTTGTGTGATGTTTGTGATTAAATTTTGAGTTGTTTTATATTTTGAATGTTGTGGCGATTACCTTCTCCAAGGGATTCCCGATCATCCAATAGAGACATCTTAATTTAGTTGTAGCTGTTATTTTTTGTGGGTTTGTATTAAAATTTTGAGTTGTTTTATATTTTGAATGTTGTGGCGGTGAATTTTATCTTGATTGATTTTAATTTTTGTTTTGCTTGAGTTGTTTTATATTTTGAATGTTGTGGCGGTGAATTTTATCTTGGTTGATTTTAGTTTTGGTTTCGTTTTATATTTTGAATGTTGTGGCGGTGAATTTTATCTTGGTTGATTTTAGTTTTGGTTCTGGTTATGGTTGTATATTTTGAATGTTGTGGCGGTGAATTTTATCTTGGTTGATTTTTAATTTTGGTTTTGGGATATTTTGAATGTTGTGGCGGTGAATTTTATCTTGGTTGATTTTTAATTTTGGTTTTGGTTACTGGTTAACTGCAAGTTTATATAGGGAGCATGAAACATGTAAGGAAAAAGGCAGAAGAAAGACGGTACTATAAACTGTAAAAGCGTACCTGACTCATGGAACATGTAAGGAAAAGGCAGAAGAAAGACGGTACTATAAACTGTAAAAGCGTACCTGGCGAATTCTCGTTCCACCACCTGAAACTTAAAATGCATGTTAAGGCAGTTTATGAAGAGCAGGAAAGTACGTTCCACCACCTGAAACTTAAAATGCATGTTAAGGAAATTTATGAAGAGCAGAAAAGGTAAGTTCTGGTGGTTCCACCCACCTGAAACTTAAAATGCATGTTAATGCAGTTTATGAAGAGCAGGAAAGGTAAAATTTTGGTAATTTTCCTAACTAAATGCTTGTCAAGCCAGTTTATGAAGAGCAGGAAAGGTAAAATTTTGGTAATTTTCCTAACCCTATGTCATATCTTGTTGAATCCTTAAAAGTTTAATTAAGGATGATTTCATTGAGAGAAGAATATTAAGTTTAATAGGCTTCTGAGGTATCCAACAAGTTAAGAGGGGGAAGCATGTCCATGCCTCTCTCTCACCAACTAGTGAAAAGCCTCGAGTCCGTTTAAACTCATTATGTTGCTTAATGGTTCATCCTGTGAATACCCTTAATACTCAGCGAACATTGATGTCGCAATTATCCCTAAGAATAGGGTAATTATCTTTTATCATTTAATTTAAGAATTATGTGGGTGAAGACCCTTATAGGGGCAAGTTAGTGTAATTTGAACACTTAGCCAAATTTTAATCCTAATTGGGCTTAGTGGTGTTTCAAGGATGTTTGATACAATTATGTTTATTTCTCTAATCCTTTTTTTAGTCAATTTTGATTTAGCCTAAGTCACCACTAAGCCCTTAAGACCTAGGTGAGTGTCTCAATTAATTTTGAAAAGGGTTAAACTTTAGGTGTTCATGATTCATGATTTGTATTTTATTTGAAAATCAAAATAGGGGTATTAAATTGATTAGTTATTGACTTCAAAATTCATACCCCTAAGTCCAGGATCATTTAATCTTAATAAACTTCCAAACTTTAATAATTTAGAAATTTATTAATCTTAATTGAGAAAGGGAGATTTTTTTCTACCAATTAACCCCTTTGTGTTTCAAACATCAAATAAATTGATTAAGACTAGAGGTTACCCATTTTCCCTCCTTGAATTAAGCCTAAATGTTAATTAAGGCAAAATTTCTAAAATTACACATTTGCTTCTAAGGCTCTAACACTTCATAATTTGTCAAATTCAATTCAAATGACTTTGAAATTTTTATCCTACCTCACTCATGGGTCAATTGAGACATCAGAGGGGAAAATGTGATTTTTTCAAAATTTAATTTAATTTATATAATTATTTTAATGCAAGAATAGGATTTTTTAAAGAAAATTAATAACTTAACTAAGGTAAATTATAATCTCTTGAAATTTTTACTGGAGGTATATCTAGAGCAGAGAAGCCTTTGGACCAAATTTCATGATTTTTTAAATCCTCTATGATTTATTAGAATTATTTTAATTTATGGAGTATTTAATAAAAATAAAATAATTTAGATGGTGAAAATTAACTTTTATATTTTTGAAAAATCTTCCTAAGGTCAGAGAACTCAAAGAAGAAACTTTTATATTTTTCTAATTTTTCCTTGATTTATTGGAATTATTTTAGTGAAAACTCATTTTTAGCCTTTTTATTTTTTTCTCTGTGATTTATTAGAATTATTTTAAATTCTGGGCTATTTAATAAAAATAAAATATTTTAGGCTTTTTGTGATTTATTAGAATTATTTTAAGTTCTGGGCTATTTAATAAAAATAAAATATTTTAGGCATTTATATTTTTGAAAAATCTCCCTAAGGTCAAAGAACTTAGAGGAGAAAATTTTATATTTTTCTAGATTTTCCTTGATTTATTGGAATTATTTTAGTGAAAACTCATTTTTAGCCTTTTAAATTTTATATTTTTTTTTTGATTTATTGGAATTATTTTAGTGAAAACTCATTTTTAGCCTTTTAAATAAAAATTATTTTTAAGCTTTGAAAATAAATATCTTTATTTAGAAAATCAGGAAAAATATTTTGATTGTTCCTAAGTGATTAGGAAAAATTATTTTTTAAGCTTTGAAAATAAATATCTTTATTTAGAAAATCAGGAAAAATATTCCGATTGTTCTTAAGTGTTTATAAAAAAATTTAAAACATTTCCATGAGTTTTATTATTTTTATGATTTTTATGAATTTTTAATTATTTAAATACTTAAAATAGGCCAAAAATTAAGTTTTTATTTTAAATATTATTTTACTTTTATATAATATTCCTGATCACAGAGAACTCAAAAAACTAAGTTTTATAATTTTTTGAGTTATATTTTGATTTTTAAAAATCATTTAAAAGTTAAGAGTGGTATTTATTTTTAAAAATAAATTTAAGTTATTGAATGAACTCAAAATATTTTGAAACTTTTAAGATGAGTTCTCTGGATCATAAATCACAGTGAGATAAAAAATCAAGTAATTTAAATATTTATATTTTTCAAAATTAATTATCTTAGTGATTTAGTATTTGAAAAATTTAAGGATGTTTTAAATGACTTGACCCATGAAATTATTTCCAAAGGTTTCTCTTGTTATGGTAGACCTTCTAAAATTTTCTTAGGATTTTATAATCAATATGCTAATTTCCATGATTATTTCAATGAAATAATGTGAAATAACTTGAAAAATATGGATCTCTATATAGGAAGCTGCTCCGACTTTGGAAAATCAGAGAATATTTCCCCTTACAGAGAAACAATATGTCAAAATTTCAAGCCAAGGTGATCAAATGATTCAAAACAGTGTTTAATTAATTAAAAATAAAATATGCACCAAATGGACTTGAAAATTATTCCACATTATTCTCCTCTGTTCACTGAGTAAGAGGGTATTTTTATTTTATTTTTTTGATTTTTCTACACAAAGTTATGTATTTTCCAAGTTAAGGGTATTTAAATAAATAAGAAAAAAACCGATTTATCTATTTAAACAGCGCGTGCTGACTAGATCCTAGGTAGCTCCAAAGGCATGCGTGGTGCGCTCTGGTTGGACGCCGCCGTCCACGTAGCTGCTGACTCGACCCGCTATTTATTTCCTGAAGCGCTGTCCGGCTCGATCTTCCCGGCCCATTTGGTACACGCTTGATCGAATGGCTCCCCGTCGTCGTCCCCGATTGAATGATCCCGTGCCCGTCCACACTAAAACCTTAAGATCTTGGCCTAAACTCAACCAAATCACTTCGGGTTTGATCCTATGGACTTGTCTAAGTGAGACGAACATATCCATACGGTTAAGATGCCATAAAATCAAGCTTAAGTAAATGAAGAATCAAAATAAGCTTGAGAGAGGAGGAGGAGTTTTATACCTTTGCTCTGAGAAGGGAGGCTTCGATCAGAGGTGCTTGGCATGTTCAGGAGGAGTTTTATACCTTTGCTCTGAGAAGGGAGGCTTCGATCAGAGGTGCTCAGCACGTTCGTTGGGGTCCAAGGAGGCTAGGGATTAAGTCCCTGGTCTTGATGTAAGGCCTAGGTATGAATTTGATCACGGCCAGATTTGGGTGTTGTTCTAGAGCTATGGTAGAGGCTCTGTGGAAGGAGGATTTGATGCGGCTTTGGATTTTTTCACTCTTGTGAAGATGTAGGCACATTAATTGAAGTTTGGTGGAGTGTGGAGGTGTATTGGGCTCTGTCCTGGTTTCCGGCAGGGTTTTGAGCTCAAAATTGGGCTCCGACAATGAGAATAGGTGAGGAAAAATGGTTGGAATGCACCGAGGGGATCTTAGGGAAGCTCCNTCTAGGTTTAATTTGGGTGAGGTTCCATGGGAGTGGCTCTCGGTTTTGGGCTTTTCTGACCACTAGGCTGGCCGGCCGGCCAGGGAGAGGTGGCTAGGAGCTTAGGGAACCCAGAGGAATCTATCACAGACAATTTAATGCAAATGTGCTTGGATTTGACAAAGATATCTTAAGCATGTGCATTTTTGGAAATGTGATCCCTTAATTTGGGGTACCATTGGTTCAAGGCTTGGTTTAGGTGGTTTCATGGTGTTTGGACTAGTCACTAAGTCCAACTAATGGCCGTGGTGGAGTTAATTTGGTGGCCTTGGAGTGATTAGGTCACATTTAGTGTATGGGTCCAAGTGGGTGCAAATGATCAAAACTTGGGTTTGGGCTAGGTTAGCCATATAAATTGGCTCAATTAATTACTGCATTTGATGCAGATTATGACAAGGAACAACTTCGGTGAAGGATTAAAGTGGTTTTGAGCTCAATTGGAGGGTCAATTTGAGAGAATTTTGAACTTTAATCAATTTGGTCATGTTGGGCTAGGCTTGGGTCTAGCTTGGGTTAGCCTTGGGCTAAGTCCAAATTGATTGTTGTAAATAGTCAATAGGGACCTCATGAAGAGTTTTTAACATGATTTGGATGCCAATTTGGAGGTTAAGGCAATCAATTGGGTGAAAGTTAGGGACTTAGCCAAATTGGGGCTAAATTTGGGAATTTTGGATTTTGGCCAAAATCAAATGGATTTGAGGCTTCACCAAGGCCAATTGATGGTTGATTTGTATGTATAGGAATGTCATAATAATTTTTTAACATCAATTGAGGCCAATTGACTAGGCTATGGGTTCAATTTGGTGAGATTAAGTCATATGGTCAAAATTGGGGTTTTGGCCCAAATCAAAATTGGCCTCAAATCATGGACCAATTGAGCTTGGATTTGGTTTAGTTTGGTCATATGAAAAGTGAATTTGAGTTTAGGATTGGAATTTGGGTCAATTGTGATCAAATTGATGGACATTTGAGTTGGATTTAGGGAAATTTGGGTCTTTAAAGGGCAATTTGGGGATTTTGGTTAAAGATTGTCAAATTGGCCAAATTGGGTTATGTGGTAGTTGAGAGAAATTAAATTGGGAATATTTGGGATTTATTGGGTTTTTCTGAGAATTTTTGGAATTTTTGGGATTTTGAGCCGAAGAGAGACATTTTGGTAATTAGGGGGTGTTTTAGGGGTAAAAGGCCAAGACGGGTATTTTGGTAGAGTTGAGGTACCAATCATCACCAATAAGCCATGGACCAAAGGAAACCCCATTTTGGGTCCTCTACATAGTGGTCTTAGCTAAACCATATCCCTAGGGATAGTGGGTTTAGGAGACCATCTACATGAGTATCCCAAAAGATCAAGGGCTCTAGGTTAGAAATTTGAGTTCAGGGTTGTGAGTGATTGTGAGTGCAGATGAGTGTAGTGAGTGCCTTAGCTCCAGACCAACACCCAAGGTCAACCCTAATGTCCAGCAATCCTAGGGGTGACTCATCCTGAGTTTCCCCCAAAGTGACCCCACCTACTAAGTACAAAGAGGTTGGGAGCAATATGTGGAACTCCAGGTTGAGTGAAGAAGAGAGTAGAATTTCTAGTGCTGAGGGTTTTAAGTCTAGTTTTCTAGGAATAGTCAACAGGAAAAGTCCTATGGCTAGACCTTAGGCTACTAAAGAGGAAAAACTGAACCTCAACCAAAAATGAGGTCAACAAATGGACCCCCAATAGGTGGGGTGTTGTGGGAAAGCACACCGCACATATTGACGTTGACCAACGAGATCAATAAAAACCAATACAGACTCCTAAGTCAACAGACTTTGGAAGTATGCGTAGAGTTGTGTGTGTGATTTGTTTCTGCTGGGGAAATAACAAGTGTGTGTTTAATCAAGTTGAGAAGTAGGGACTCTCGCTGGGGATCAGAGAGTGAACTTTGAGTTATGAAATTTTAAAGATTTCCCAAAGGAAGGGAGTCAAAATGTAAGTGTTGACCTTGAGGTAGGAATTGAGATTCAAATATCGACTCAAAGAGAGAGAGAGAGAGAGAGAGAGTCAGAATGTAAGGACCGACCTCAAATGTAATGAATTAGAAATGTGGGACTGATTCGGAAATGAGAATTGAAATGTATGTCAATTCAGGAATGAGAATTGAAATGTAGGTCAATTCTCAAAAGAGAGTGTCAGAATATAAGGAACAACCTCAAATGTAATGAATCAGAAATGTAGGACTGATTCAGAAGTGAGAATTGAAATGTAAGATTGATTCAGGAATGAGAATTGAAATGTAGGTCAATTCTCAAAAGAAGGTCTCAGAATATAAGGTCCGACCTCAAATGTAAAGAATCAGAAATTTAGGATTGATTCAGAAATGAGAATTGAAATGTAAGATTGATTCAGGAATGAGAATTGAAATGTAGGTCAATTCTCAAAATAGAGTGTCGGAATATAAGGACCGACCTCAAATATAATGAATCAGAAATGTAGGATTGATTCAGAAATGAGAATTGAAATGTAAGATTGATTCAGGAATATGAATTGAAATGTAGGACAATTCTCAAAAGAGAGTGTCAGAATATAAGATTCGACCTCAAATGCAATGAATCAAAAATTTAGGACTGATTCAGAAATGAGAATTGAATTGTAAGATTGATTCGGGAATGAGAATTGAAATGTAGGTCAATTCTTGAACGAAGGTGTCGGAATATAAGGTCCAACCTCAAATGTAAAGAATCAGAAATTTAGGACTGATCTAGAAATGAGAATTGAAATGTAAGATTGATTCAGGAATGAGAACTGAAATGTAGGTCAATTCTCAAAAGAGACTGTCGGAATATAAGGACCGACCTCAAATGTAATGAATCAGAAATGTAGGACTAATTCAGAAATGAGAATTGAAATGTAAGATTGATTCAGGAATGAGAATTGAAATGTAGAACAATTCTCAAAAGAGAGTGTCGAAATTTAAGGTTTGAACTTAAATGTAATGAATAAAAAATTTAGGACTCATTCCGAAATGAGAATTGAATTGTAGGTCAATTCTCAAAAGAAAGTGTCGGAATGTAAGGACGGACCTCAAATGCAAAGAATCAGAAATGTAAGACTGATTCAGAAATGAGAATTGAAATTTAGGTCAATTCTCAAAAGAAGGTGTCGGAATTTAAGGACCGACCTCAAATGTAAAGAATTAGAAATGTAGGACTGATTCAGAAATGAGAATTGAAATGTAGGTCAATTCTAAAAAAAAAGTGTCACAATGTAAGGTCCGACCTCGAATGTAATGAATCAGCAATGTAGGACTGATTCAAAAGTGAGAATACGATGTCTTGAATTAATCGAAGGGCTTATTCCCTCAACCTCAAGAATATCGTTAAATTTGATTCGAAAGATTGCGATAGGAGGGTTTCCTAAAGCAACGCAGAATCAGATATAAAATCTTTAAGCTCTAGTATATCGTAGGATTTTATTTGAAAGATTGCGATAAGAGGGACTCCTAAAACAACGCAGAATCGGATGTGAATCCTCAACCTCTAGAATTTGATTTGAAAGATTGCAATAGGATGAGAACCTAATGCAACGCGGAATTGGATGTAGAATCCTTAACCACTATGAATTTATTTGAAAGATTGGCAATAGGATGGGCTCCTAAAGCAACGCGGAATCGGATGTGAATCCTCAACCTCTAGAATTTGATTTGAAAGATTGCCATAGGATGAGAACCTAATGCAACGCGGAATCAGATGTAGAATTCTCAACCTCTAGAATTTGATTTGAAAGATTGCCATAGGATGAACTCCTAAAGCAATGCGGAATCGGATGTGAATCCTCAACCTCTAGAATATTTATTTGAAAGATTGGCAATAGGATGAGAACCTAAAGCAACGCAGAATCGGATGTAGAATCCTCAACCTCTAGAATTTGATTTGAAATATTGCAATAGGATGAGAACCTAAAGCAACATGGAATCGGATGTGAAATCCTCAACCTCTAGAATTTGATTTGAAAGATTGCAATAGGATGAGAACCTAAAGCAACGCGGAATCGGATGTGAAATCCTCAACCTCTAGAATTTGATATGAAAGATTGCAATAGGATGGGCTCCTAAAGCAACGCGGAATTGGATGTGAATCCTCAACCTCTAGATTTGATTTGAAAGATTGCAATAGAATGAGCTCCTAAAGCAACGCGGTATTGGATGTGAAATCCTCAACCTCTAAAATATTGCGTTTCAAATTCGTGGGAAACTTGTAGAATTTATGAAGATTGACATTGGTGAGGAGAAAAATTGTGAAACTTTGTGAGATTTTGTGCAGAATGTGAAATTCTGCGGGGACGTGTCGAGTGTTAGTGTAGATAACGATGGTTGTGTTGCGCGCACAAAGAGTGGGAAATTCCGAAAACGTAAGTATCCATTCAACAGGTTTGTTTTATTTTCTTATTGTTTTTGTCGCAATTGATTTTTCAAAAATGTGTTTTCAAGGCTTTAATTTCAATTGGTTGATTTTCAAAAGAAATTTGTTTTGGTGAAAAGGATTACTCATTTTATGTGTGAGTTTTGTTTTAATTTAATATAATTTTTAAATCCAAAAGTAGAAAAGAGAACGTGTAAAGTTCAAAAATTTTCTGAAAATTTTCACTATATATGAGGTTAATTACAAAATTTAGACCCGGTCGTAGACATATGGCCATATAGATAACCTTAAAACAATCAAGGTTTCAAAGTTTCAAAGCAAGCAGAAGCAAGCAGAGGTAAGTGGCATTAAGCAGCATCAGGTCGCGTAATAGGTTTTCAGGTATCGTCCATTTATTGGTAACATGGGTCTTTCACGCCGGAAGTCCATTAACTGATAGGCTCCCTCTATATAAACCTTCTCAACGACAAATGGTCCCTCCCAAGTTGGCTCGAATTCGCCACCTATTTTGTAGCGAGCAAGAATAGGTCTTTTGAGCACGAGTACGAGGTCACCAATTTTAAATGTCCTTCGGCGGACCAAATTGTCATGGGCTTGTACCATCTTTGCCTGCTAGAGCCCCAAATGTTGCCGTGCTTCCAATCATTTTCCCTCGAGACTCTCCAGTTCTTCAAGCCTGAGTTTTGTACTTTCTTCCGTTGTGAGTTGGTTGGCAATGACGATTCTGAGAGATGGTTTTTGGATCTCTAGCGATAGCACGAGCTCGGTCCCGTTCATGAGCATGTAAGGTGTACACGGAGTGGGAGTCCTGAAAGTCGTCCGGTAGGGCCACAGGGCTTCTCACAGTTTGTTGTGTCAATCCCTTTTATTTTCATCCAGTTGTTTTCTTCAAAATCTATACCAGTGTTTTGTTGAAGGCTTCAACCAGACCATTTGCTCTGGGATAGTAAATTGTAGAGTATCTCGAATCTATCCCATGTCTTATGACAAAATTTTTGATCTTTATGCTTTAGAAGCTGTCCCATTGTCAGAGATTATTCTTCACAGTACTACGAAATGGTAGACGATTTGTCTTTCAAAAAATTGAAGGACGTGCAGTGTCGTAACCTCACCTAACGGTACTGCCTCTACCCATTTGGAGAAATAATCTATAGCAATAAGTATATGTCGTAACCTCACGTAACGGTACTGCCTCTACCCATTTGGAGAAGTAATCTATAGCGGCAAGTATGAATCTGTGTCCCTTTAGAAGATGGAGGGTCTATCGGACCTATTATGTCTGTGCCCCAACACTCGAATGACCACGAGGCAACAGTTGGGTGTAGCACCTTTGGAGGTTGGTGTAAGACCACCCCATGTACCTAGCATTGGTGACATTTTCTGGTTGTATCCATGCAATCTGACATCATTGCTGGCCAATAATATCCCAGTTTTTTGATCTTCATTTTCATTTTTGGTCCCGACTGGTGAGCGCCACACAATCCGGCATGTACTTCTTTGACAATATTCTATGCATCAGCTCTGCTCAAACACGGTAGCCACATTTGGTCGAACGATCTTTTGTAGATAACATTTCCCACCAGGGCATACGACATGGCCCTCCTTGTGATGTGGTGTGCCTCAGACTTATCTTCTGACAATTTTCCAGTATGCAAATATTCTATTAGTGGCTTGCGCCAATCTTTCTTGATGTCCGCAACTGTATTTACGGTTTCTTCTTTTCCAAGTTTGTGTAGAGTTTCAAAGTCGCTTCGAGACAAAACTCGTCTTCCTTGCACCATAACTTCGATGGAATCCTCCGGGAGACACGCCATTTCCTTAGCAAGTTTTGCTAAAGCATCGGCATGAGCCCTATCTCCCCGAGGAATCCTGTAGAAAGTCACCTCAGGAACTTGCTCCACAAGCTTCATCGCGTACAGATTGTATTATGCTAATCTTGGTTTTAGAATTCTGTATTGTTGCGACTTGTTAGATGACAAGTTGAGAGTCACCATAAATGGCAATGTTCATTATATCCATCAAAATTGCCAATTCAAATCCGGTGATTAAGCCTTCATATTCTGCTTCATTGTTGGTACATGGCTCCGTCAGGTGGTACGAAAACCTCAACATACCCTTATCCGGCGTGATAAAGATCAAACCAATCCCTGCCTTTCCTGGTATAACTTAGCCTAATCCCTTATTTTCCTTGGATGATGAAGCACCATCGAAGTACATTTCCCAGCGCAGCGCACTAGAAAATTCCATTTGTAATATCTGCTCATCTGGTAACTCGTCGTTGAGAGAGGACCCAGCTGGCAGTGGGTGTGCAGCGAGAAAATCTGCTAAAATCTGTCCCTTGATAGCACGGAGGGGCACAAAAGTTATATCAAATTGCAATAAGATCATTGTCCATCTCACTAAACGTCCGGAGAGTGTTGGTCGGGTCATCAGATATTGCAATGGATTAACTTCAAGATTAGGGTGATCTTATGAGAAAGCATGTAATGTATAAGCTTTTGAGCGACGAAATTTAATACCAGATAATGCTTCTCAATAGGTGGATACCTTACCTCCGTCTTATTAGATGACCACTCAAGTAGTAGAGAGCATTTTCTTTTCCCTCTCATTGACTTGGGCTAAGAGGGCTCCAAGAGAGTCATCCAAAGCCGCGGTATAAAGTATCAACAATTTTGGCTAAGAGGGCTCCAAGAGAGTCATCCAAAGCCGCGGTATAAAGTATCAACGGTTTCCTTGTGATAAGGGCTGCCATAACATGAGGTGTCATTAAATATTGTTTAACATCCTCAAAGGCTCGCTGATGGCGTCCTTTTTAATTAATGCCGAGAAAGGCTGACACCTACCTGAGAGATTAGAAATAAAAATTTAATTAATGCCGAGAAAGGCTGACACCTACCTGAGAGATTAGAAATAAAGCGTCTCAGATTTTCCAACTTTCCCTTGAAGGAACGTAGTTGCCTCAAGGTTTTAGGGGGAGGCATTTCTAAGATAGCTTTAATCTTATTCGGGTCGATCTCGATTCCCCGATGATGGAAAATGAATCCTAGAAATTTCCTGGAGGTGACGCTGAAAGCACACTTTAAGGGATTCGTTTTAAGGTCATATCATCGTAACCGTTCAAACACAATCCTCAAATCGTACAAATGGTCTATCTTCCGTTTACTTTTGATGAACAGATCATCCACGTAGCATTCTACTTGACTGTGAATGAGGTCGTCAAAAATTTTCTTCATTGCACGCTGATATGTCGCTCCGGCGTTCTTTCAGCCAAACGTCATCATTGTGTAGCAGAAGATTCCAATCGGTGTTCTGAAAGCTGTAAGCATTGAATCCTTGGGAGCCATCTTGATTTGATTATACCCCATCCGTCCATGAAGGAGAAAATTTCATGTGTTGAAGCGATATCCACCATCATCTCTGGTATGGAGAGTAGAAATTTGTTATGAAGGAGAAAATTTCATGTGTCGAAGCGATGTCCACCATCATTTCTGGTATAGGTAGTGGAAAGAGAAAATTTCATGTGTTGAAGCGATGTCCACCATCATCTCCGGTATAGGTAGTGGGAACTCATGTAGCGATGCATCCTCAGGAGCCATCTTGATTTGGTTGTATCCCGACGATCCGTCCATGAAGGCACATGTGTTGAAGCGATGTCCACCATCATTTCCGGTATAGGTAGTGGGAACTCATCTTTTGGACATGTCCACCATCATTTCTGGTATAGGTAGTGGAAACTCGTCTTTTGGACATGCCTTGTTCAAATCTTTGAAGTCAACATAAACACGGATCTGTCCATTTTTCCTTTTAACAGGTACAATATTGGCTAACCACGTGGGGTACTGATCTTATTTAACAAAGTTGGCATCTATATATTTCTTTACCTCGACGATGACTTGTTGTTCTATCTTGAGGTGCATTCTCTTGGGAGCTTGTTTTACTGGGGTTACATTCATGTCCACCCCAAGTTTATGGACTGCAACCTCTGCTGACAACCCTGGCATTTTGTCGTAGCTCCATGAGAAGCAATGTTTGAACTCTGCTAGATAGTTTGACCAATTTTGCAGATTCTTTGTCATCAAGTAGAGAACTTATAAATGTAGGTCGGGGTCGTTCTTCAGTCCCGAGGTTAATCTCTTTCAATTCATCCTAAATGTAGGTCGGGGTCGCTCTTCAGTCCCGAGGTTAATCTCTTTCAATTCATCGATAGTGCATTTAATTTCTTCCTCAAATTCTGGCGGAGCATCTTCTATTGGTTGATCAGTAGAGTCATCTTCTATATCGAGAAAATCCTCTTCTGACTCACTAGTAACAACCATCCAAAATTCAGAATCCTCGACTAGTCCAACTGTACCAAATTCGAGACCTTCGTTTGAATTAGGAGCTCGTCTTTTAGTACTCCATAATTTTTCAAGGAGTTGAAATTTATCTTGAATTGGGAGTTCAACTTCTAGCATTCCATAATTTTTCAAAAAGTTGAAATTTATCTTTTGGCATTTGTTTGGTAAATAGTATTCCACAATTTTTCAAAGTGTTGAAATTTATCTTTTGGCATTTGTTTTGGTAAATGTATAGTATTCCATAATTTTTCAAAGAGTTGAAATTTATCTTTTGGCATTTGTTTTGGTAAATTTCGTAGCATTCCATAGTTTTTCAAAAAGTTGAAATTTATCTTTTGGCATTTGTTTTGGTAAGTTTCCTTTTACCATTCTATAATTTTTCAAAAAGTTGAAATTTATCTTTTGGCATTTGTTTTGGTAAGTGTCCAGGTACCATTCCATAGGTTTTCAAAAAGTTGAAATTTATCTTTTGGCATTTGTTTTGGTAAGTGTACCTGTTGAATTAATTTTCCATAATTTTTTAAGAAGTTGAAATTTATCTTTTGGCATTTGTTTTGGTAAGTGTCCTTGTTAAATTAACTTCTGAACACAAGGTGCAAAAGGCTTTTGGTAAGTGTCCCTGTTGAATTAACTTTTGAACACAAGGCGAGAAGTAACCAAAAGATAGTTGTTTTGGTAAGTGTCCCTGTTGAATTAACTTTTGAACACAAGGCGAGAAGTAAACAAAAGGCATTTCCATTAATTCATTAGAATCAACATCCAAATTTACATGTTTTTCAAGCTCAATAGAGGTAGAAGCGTGATAAAATTTGATCAACTTTGAACCAACACTACGATCTTCCTTGACCTCTAAACTCTCGACCTTTTGAGGGAGAATCGGAGTGAGGGTCATAGTATCCACACAGTGCTTTATTCTATCATACATTGTTTAATATTCATTCCTCTCTGTATCTTCTAGGGATATCTCGTACTGAGGTTTCTTCTGCTTTGTCATCATTACTTCATCTTCAGAACTGTCTTCATCACCAATGTTGATAGTTGGCTTAGTCTATTCAACAATTAAATAGATCTTTCCTCGTCCATGTCCCCGGCCTCGACCTCGAGTGTGTGAACTAGAAGAACCTCCACCAACTTGATGTAGGGGAGTGATAGAAGGTTGTTGAAGCGGAGTTGTATGGCCTTCCTTTTGTGATCCTTCTGAATATTTATCTTTGTGTGTGAAAATTTTTCGCGAGAAGACAGTCATCTTTAGCGGCGCGTAGTAGGCAGCTTCTTCGTGGATACGAACTTCAAGAACTGAAAACGGTTGTAGGTCTCCCTTGATGCAATTTTCTTGACCATCTTTCCGATATTTAATGCACTGATGTAGGGATGATGGAACCATGTTATCCTCATGAATCCACGGTCGACCCAACAAAGCGTTAAAAGAGGTCTCGACGTCGATGATATGAAATTTAACGGTTATTACAAGTTCTCCAATCTTCATGGTAAAGAGATTGATCCTCTTAACATCATCTTATCGGGGATGGGCTCCTGAACATCAAAGTCCAAATATGTTAACGTCCGTAGACTCATCAAGTTAAGATATGCTCCACGATCCACTAAAACTCTGGATAAGACAAATCTGCCAATGTTGACAGAGATGTAGAGCGGACGGTTGTGGTCGGCGATACTGAGCAGCAACTCTTCGTCTGTAATGGTTACCCCTGACTGTTTCCTCAATGAGCAAACTTCATCTGAGGATGTGCTAGCCAACTGAGCTAAGCAAATTTCTGGATCGAGCAAAGCTGTAACCAGAGACTCTCTCATCTCCTTTGACAGGAACAGAGCGTCGTAGATGCTTAGTCGGGCAGGGAACTTCCTAAGATGAGCTAGCACGTTGTAATCTTACTTTGTATGATCCTCCGATTTTGTCTTGGTTATGTGGTTCTTCCACTGGCGGAGGTGGGGGTATCTCTTCTTGAGTCATTATCTATTTTCCTTTGTCTACTGGAGATGTTCTTGGTGGTGACACTTTCTTGCTCCTCAAGTTGACTTCTGTGACTTCTTCTTCTTGAGATATCATTGTTGAATCTTCAGGTGTCTTTTCCTTTTCGTCTGTGAGATCTAAGTTGATGGAGAGCGGTGCACCATGACGCTCGAGAGTTGGCTCTTCGTTATCAGTGTTGTCGTAAGCAATATTTTTGATGTCTTCTTTAGACTTGACAACAAGTTCATCGGACTCAAGTACGATTTGACGATCATTTTTGGGATCGAGATTGCAACTAGCTTGGTTATAATCAATCACATTATTATTAGAACTAGTGAAAACGTAGCCGAAATCACAACCATTATATTCATAAGACCCCAGAGGGACAAAAAGATAATCATACAAGGTCAAGGGTTTGAGGACTTTCTTCCCCAAATCCGAGATAAGCAATCAAGTAGAGGCAGCCCCTATCCTACCCCTCGTGCTATCAATATTGGCAGTGACGCTCTTCTTTCTCTTGTTCTTCGTCCTGAACGATGACAGATTTTGTGGTGAAATCTTCATCTCGGGTTCGGTATGCTGCGGACTCTGAATGGAGGCCTATTTTGATGCAGACTGTAGCATGCTTAGTATCTTCTTGGATGATCTGCTCCATACTTCATTCCATCCTTCTTCATTATCTGTAGAAGCTTGCTTCGATGAATCTTGTATCCGGTTGAGGACCCTCTTAAGTTCGTCCCAAGTTGTACTTCATCCATCTGTTCCGACATATGGATCAATTAGGGAGATTGGTTCAGTTGAAACCATGTTTACGGAACCTTTTTTAAGTTCTCTCAAATATTCATTTAGGATTGTTATATTCTCTTCCTTGAGGTTCTTCTTGAGTCAGTCTTTAAAGACGAAACACTTGTCTATAGTGTGCCCACGCAACCGGTGGTACGGACAATAATTTGGTTCATTCTTCTTATCTACCAGTGTGCCCAAGCAACCGGTGGTATGGGCAATAATTCAGTTCATTCTTCTTTTCCACTTCTTCAAGTTTCTTCGGATCAGGCAGGTTTGAATTCTGGTTTCTTCATCAAGCTTTTGAATATTTTAGGTACAGCTTCATCTTTGAAGAAGTAAACAACTTGTTGTCCCTCTAACAGGGATATTCTTTTACCTGCTGTTCGAGGTGATCCCTGCTAAGACGGTTGTTGGTTGGATTGACTGCTCTTTTTCTAAGGGTATTGTGACAAAGAATGACGATGATCTTTTGCATATATCTTTATTGGCTGCTTTCCTTTGTTGACAGTTGCGACTACCCCAGATTTCTTTTTGAATACTCTGTTCACCTTAGTCTTTTCATGTGGCTCCATCTGCTTCATTTTTCTCTTGTAGAATGCTGGCTTTACTGAGTAGCTTCTCGAAGGATTGATGGTGAGTCCCTTAAGCATGAAAGCTACTGGCCCATGAATGCTTTTGAGTAGAATCTTAATCGCTTGATGTTCCTGTAGCTGAGGTTCACATTTCATGCTAAGGTTTCCCCACCTCAAAATATAGTCTATCAAGGTTTCACTAGGCTTCTGCTTCTCCATCATGAGTTCTCCAATAGACAAATGATGTTGTGCCCCAACAAATCTTTTCAAAAATAACTGTTCCAACTCAGAAAATATTTTAACTGACCCGTTGGGCAAGTTAGCGTACCAGTCGAAAGTAATTCCTGATAAGTTGCTAACGAACTGTTGACATAGTAGAGCTTCACTATTCCTCGTGTTTCCACAATTGGCTCGAAAATGTGCTATGTACTGTTTGTGATTTCCTGTCCCATCAAAGATCTTGAAGTTTGGGGTCATAAAGCCCTTAGGGCAAGGCACGACATCAAATTCTTCCGGATAAGGTCTACCCTTTAAAATTGATGCACCGCCCTTAGACAGGGCTAAGGCATCTCGTACTTGTTCAACCATTTTCTTGAACTCTTTTTCTGGCACGGCACTTGATGGAGAATCCTTCTTTGGTTGTTCTTCTTTATCTGTCAAAGCTGCCTCCCTTCTTTCATCTGCGATGTGTATGATTTGTTACTGTTTAATTTCTGGAGAAGCCAATCGTGGTGCTTGTGATTGCCCCTATATGGTGGCCATGGCGGTCATAGCTGCAGTCATCTCTTCTATTCTGTTCTCCAGTAGAACAAATTGCTCATCCCTTAGGAGTATAACCCTACGCAACTTATCTACAGCGTTCTCTTCAGTGTGAGGTTGAGCCTCGCGCGTAGATGGGGTAGCTCTGGTTTCAATCACATGGACATCCATGAAATCTTCCTCCAAGTTATCCTTGTAATCAAAATCCTCATTTTCACTATAAACGGAAACTCCGTGTTCTCGAGCCAATCTCAATCCTGAGTTTCCCAACTTTTTCTTCAATTATCGATTCCTTGATTGCTTTAAGATTTGGAGGACCCTGATAAAAATCCTCAACTTGTCCCTCCATCTCGTTGGCTATTGTAGCGACGATGTCAGAAATTTCAGGCACTGGTTTTGCTTCCTGTCTTGCAGGCTCACTGAACTGTATCGGTGGAGCGACCTGAGGTATCCATATCTTCTTCCTTTTGACNGGACGGGGCGTCTTAGTAGAGACATCGGTATGTCGAGGGAAGGTATGCTCCCCGTGGTGTAGACCGACTACAAGTGTCAGGTAATCGTCTTGTCTTTCTTTCCATGATTGTAGGAATAATGGGTAAACCTCTCGGACCCAGTCTTGGCTTAATCGGTCGGCGACCCGTGGTCTTGGTGGTGGNCTAGGCTTCTGCTTCTCCATCATGAGTTCTCCAATAGACACATGATGCTGCACCCTAGCAAATATTTTCACAAATAACTGTTCCAACTCAAAAAATATTTTAACTGACCCGTTGGGCAATTCAGCGTACCAGTTGAAAGCGATCCCTGACAAGCTACTAACGAACTGCTGGCAGAGTAGAGCTTCGCTATTCGTTGTGTTTCGACAAATAACTCGAAAATGTGCTATGTGTTGTCTAGGATTTCCAGTCCCATCGAATATCTTAAAGTTTGGGGTTACATAGCCCTTAGGGAAAGGCATGACATCAAATTCCTCCGGATAAGGTCTACCCTTTAAAATTGATGCACCACCCTTGGACTGGGCTAAGGCGTCCAATACTTGTTCAACCATTTGCTTGAACTCTTTTTCTGGCATGGCACTTGACGGAGAATCCTTCTACTGTTGTTCTTCTTTGTCTGTCAAGGTAGCCTCCCTTCTTTCATCTGCGATGTGTATGATTTTTGGCTGGTTAACCCTGGAGAAGCTAATCTTCGTGCTTGTGATTGCCCTTGAATGGTGGTCATGGCGGTCATAGCTGCAGTCATTTCTTGTATTCTTTTCTCCAGTAGAACAACTTGCTCATTCCTGAGGAGGATAACCCTACGCAGCTCATCTACGGCGTTCTCTTCAGTGTGAGGTTGAGCCTTGCGCAACGTCTACGGCGTTCTCTTCAGTGTGAGGTTGAGCCTCGCGCGCAGATGTGGTAACTCTGGTTTCAATCACGTGGACATCCATGAAACCTTCCTCCAAGTAATCATTGTAATCAAAATTCTCATTGTCACTATCGACGGAAACTCCATGTTCTCGAGCCAACTCAGAAATCTCAATCCTGAGTTTCTCAACTTTTTCCTCAATTATCTTGATTGCTTTAAGATCTGGAGGACCCTGATGAAAATCCTCAACTTGTTCCTCCATCTCGCTGGCTATTATCGTGACGATGTCAGATATTTCAGGCACTGGTTTTGCTTTCTGTCTTGCAGGCTCACTGGACTGGATCGGTGCAGCGAACTTAGGTACCCATACCTTCTTCCTTTTTGACGATGATGCCTCAGGATGGGGCGTCTTAGTAGATACATCAGTATGTCGAGGGAAGGTATGCTCACCATGGTGTAGACCGACTACAATGTCAGGTAATCGTCTTTTCTTTCTTTCCATAATTGCAGGAACGATGGGTAAGCTCCTCGGACCCAATCTCGACTTAATCGGCCAACGACCTGTGGTTCTGGTGGTGGTATGACCGGTGGTGACCATAACAGTATCAACTCGGTTTCCCAAACGGAGCGAGACGGGAACTCGGGTAGGTGACTCTATAGTGAGATTTTCTAGCGGACATAATATCCTTCAAAATTTCATTCTTCATATGAGGGGCAATTGCATATCCCACTCGTTTAAGTAATTCATTAACAGAACATCCCTCTTTAATAGAAAGCCTTCTAAAGACTGCACTAACTTGGGTGATGGGGTTGGATTTCTTTACCTTCTCACCATGTTCATGAGGTGATGGAAATGTAGCAGCAATCTTCCGGATACGCTCATATTTTTTAGTATCTTTCAGGGGATGGAATCTACTCCCTCGTAGGAGTGGATAAATTTCCGGCATTACCTCTTCAACTTGATGAGGCTCCTCTTCATCAGGTGTATTTTCAGGATTCTGGGCTTTGATGGCCCTCCAAATTCTCCTACTGCGGTTCATCCTTTGAGTACAGGTCAGAGGTACAGTCCTCAAACTTGATCCGATCTCAAACACAGGTGGTGGGACAGTTAATCCCTTAATCGGATTCTCAACAATCATTACCTCTTTCCCCTTAGCAGCAGCGGGGCTAGCAGGTTTGACGGGTGTCATGTCAGTAGGAGCTTTAGCCTTCTTGCAGGCAGGGAAGTCTTGAAGGCCGTTCAAACTGAGTTATGCAGATGGCTCTTGAACTTCCGGGGCAGCGATCTTCATTACCACAAACGGGGCTTTCCCGAGGATAACCTCGAGGTCCTCAAATCCGGCTCCAAACTTGATGGTGGGAGCGAGGTTACGGGCGTTGCGATCCATCGGCAGGTTGCAAGAAAAGGTCAGCGTTGGCTATGCCATCGCAGCGGGCTTTAAAATAGAAAGTATTAGGGTTAGCTATATGGCCAAAAACCTTGTAATCCTTAGTGCAAGCACTGAAAGTAGAGGTTAGTTTGTAGACCGGGTAGGTCTTAATTTACAGGTAATTTTAACATCTTTATTTAAAAGGGTGTAAAATTGATTAATATTTTGAAGTATGTGTAGTACAACATGATTTGATTTAATTTGCAAACAAGCAAAATAAATGTGAAAAGGAGTTGTGAGAAAGTTTAGGACCCAGTGCGGGACCCAATTCGCGGTAGAAAAATGCCCATGTGGAGTTAATCCACCAACACACCTATTGGGGGTCCGACCCCACATGAAAATTTAAAGAGTCCTTAGTGGCCTTCTGAACCCCTCTGTTCATAGATGGTTGAACAGCTAGTCCTGAAGTCGAAGGAGTTAACTATACTTTCCCAAGGTAGAAATGGTTAAAGTATGCTAACGGAAGAAAGGTAATTTGGTCCAAGAGGGACACGGACATATTACCGATGTGTGAAGATAATATTTTTTTATTTGTATAGAGAGAAAAGCTTATCCCCAGCGGAGTCGCCAGAGGCTGTCAGCGTTATTTCGGGGATTGGTTTGTGAGGTTGCCCGTAAGAAGCTGTTGGTCGTTGGAATCGAAATCCCGTCGCCCGCTTCGGAAGGACGTTGAAGTATGAAATCAAATTGACCTCATATTTTCATACTTTATATTTAAAGAGCATTGTACCTCAAATCTTGTATCTATCCCGAAGAATAAACACGAGAATTGATGATGAGGCTCGATCAAAATAAACTAAGGAAAGTATGACGTCTGTTTGGTCTGCCAAAACCTTTGTATTTGCCGACAAGTTCCCCTATTTAATATAAAGGATTAAATAGGTTTTATATTAAGCTGAGTTTGAACATGCTTCCTATAAGGGCAAGCCACTATAGTTAATTTCATCCTAAATGACCAAAGTCACTTAAGAAGACTCCCGATAAAAATGAGAAAATATTATCTTCAAGGTCCTAAATGACCAAAGTCACCTAAGAAGACTCTCGATAAAAATCAGGAAATATTATCTTCAAAGAATGACCAAACTCACCTAAGAAGTCTCTCGATAAAAATCAGGAAATATTATCTTCAAGGAATTTCGAAAAAGCAACCTAAGAAAACTCTCGATAAAAATCAAGAAATATTATCTTCAAGGAATTTCAAAGGGCAAAGTCACTTAAGAAAACTCTTGATAAAAATCAAGAAATATTATCTTCAAGAAATTTCAAAGGGTATTTTCAATGAGATCAGACGTAGAGGTGTGAAAGGGGATTGGTTCAAATTTGGAACATTTTGTACACTTAAGAAGACTCCCGATAAAAATCAAGAAATATTATCTTCAAGGAATTTCAAAGGGTGGAACTCTTCAACAACTCTCGATAAAAATCAAGAAAAAATATCTTCAAGGAATTTCAAAGGGTAGGACTCTTCAACGAAATCGACACCTAAGAAGACTCTCGATAAAAATCAGGAAATACTATCTTCAAGGAGTTTCAAAGGGTAGGACTTTTCAATGAGATCGGACATAGAGGTGTGAAAGGGGATTGGTTCAAATTTAGAACATTTTATTGTAGAATCCAAAGGAGGAGGGTGAAAGGGGATTGGTTCAAATTTGGAACATTTTATTGTAGAATCCAAAGGAAGAAGAACTAAGGTGAAAGGGGATTGGTTCAAATTTGGAACATTTTATTGTAGAATCCAAAGGAAGAAGGACTAGAGAAAATCAAGAAATATTATCTTCAAGGAATTTCAAAGGGTAGGAATCTTCAACGAAATCGGACGTAGAGGTGTGGGAAAAATTATCTTCAAGGAATTTCAAAGGGTAGGACTCTTCAACGAAATTGGACGTAGAGGTTGAATTATCTTCAAGGAATTTCAAAGGGTGGGACTCTTCAACGAAATCAGACATAGAGGTGTGAAAGAGATTGGTTCAAATTTGGAACATTTTATTGTAGAATCTAAAGGAGGAAGAACTAGGGGATGTCGGGTTCAAATTTGGAACATTTTGTTGTAGAGTCCAAAGGAGGAAGAACTAGGGGATGTCATGGGTTCTCAAATTTGGAACATTTTATTGTAGAATCCAAAGAAAGAAGAACTAGGGGATGTCATGGATCTAGCAAATTTGGAACATTTTATTGTAGAATCCAAAGGAGGAAGAACTAAGGGATGTCATGGATCCAGAGGAGAACCCAAATTTGGAACATTTTATTATAGAATCCAAAGGAAGAAGAACTAGGGGATGTCATGGATCCAAAACATTTTATTGTAGAATCCAAAGGAGGAAGAACTAGGGGATGTCATGGATCCAGAGGAGAACTCAAAGGATAGGACTCTTCAATGAAATCGGACATAGAGGTGTGAAAGGGGATTGGTTCAAATTTGGAATTTTTATTGTAGAATCCAAAGGAGGAAGAACTAGGGGATGTCATGGATCCAGAGGAGAACCCCAGACTCTTCAACGAAATCGGACATAGAGGTGTGCAAGCGGATTGGTTCAAATTTGGAACATTTTATTAGAAATCGGACGTAGAGGTGTGAAAGGGGATTGGTTCAAATTTGGAACATTTTGTTGTAGAGTCTAAGAAGAACTAGGGGATGTCATGGATCCAGAGGCGAACCTCGGTGACTTCCCAAGCTATCCTTATGTTTGGCTTCAACTTTGAGGAGAAGTATTTAGATGTTTCATCCTGCAAATTTTATTAGTTAGGGCATACATTTGTGTGAAATGATCACACAAATAGCCTGGAAGATATGAGGATTTAGGTCGTGATAAACGACAACCTCAAAATCCTAAGACGAGTTAGGGCTTATATTATATAGCAAGGCTATGCAAAGGCCTAAAGATAAGGTGAGGATTTACAATGCATAAGCAAACAACCTCGAAGTCCTATGGCTTTGTTGTTTAAGTCTAAGGAAGGAAGATTGGTTTAGCTGGTGAAGATAGGTTTTGCTGTTAAAGATGGTCGTGCTGCCCACAATGCTAGCTCCAAGCTCCTTCCGCGATGAGTTTGACTTACCTAGTGTGTTAAGTTATAACATTAAATCAGGTGGCCCTATGGTTGAAGTTCTTTATATTTTATAAGGGCATACTAAAGTTGATTAGAGCGTCACCGGATAGGATTCTACTGTTCCCTCGTTCTGACATCACTATTTTCTATTGGATTCACTTAGTCCAAATGAACTTACTAAACCCAACTTAATGAGTTCCATAATTTCATTTAAATCATGGGAAGCCTCGTTAGCAACCATAGGTTACCTCCTCTGAGGGATTCCCGATGATCCGATAGAGGCATCTTAATTTAGTTGAATTTGTAGATTTTGTGTGATATTTGTGATTAAATTTTGAGTTGTTTTATATTTTGAATGTTGTGGCGGTGAATTTCATCTTCGTTGATTTTAGTTTTGGTTTTGGGTATGTGGCTATAATCATGCAGGGTGACATCGTTGTTTAACATGCAAATTTGCAGGTATAAAAGTACAGTATGAAAGTAGAGGGTGAGATCGTTGTTTAGCATGCAAATTTGTAGGTATAAAAGTACAGTATGAAAGTACAAGAAAGGAGATCGTTGTTTAGCATGCAAATTTGTAGGTATAAAAGTACAGTATGAAAGTACAAGAAAAGCAACGCTAAAAAACTACCGAGTCTTCTCGTTCCACCACCTGAAACTTAAAATGCATGTTAAGATAGTTTATGAAGAGCAGGCATGGAACATGTAAGGAAAAGGCAGAAGAAAGACGGTACTATAAACTGTAAAAGCGTACCTGGCGAATTCTCGTTCCACCACCTGAAACTTAAAATGCATGTTAAGGCAGTTTATGAAGAGCAGGAAAGTACGTTCCACCACCTGAAACTTAAAATGCATGTTAAGGAAATTTATGAAGAGCAGAAAAGGTAAGTTCTGGTGGTTCCACCCACCTGAAACTTAAAATGCATGTTAAAACAGTTATGAAGAGCAGGAAAGGTAAAATTTTTCTAATCCTATGTCATATTATGGTGAGTCCTTAAAAGTTTAATTAAGGATGATTTCATTAAGCAAAGAATAATAAGTTTAGTAGGCCTCTCTGGTATCCAACAAGTTAAGAGGGGGAAACAGGTCCATGCTCTCACCAACTAGTGAAAAGCCTCGAGTCCATTTAAACTTATCATTTTGCTTAATGGTCTATCCTGTAAATATCCTTAATAGTGAAAAGCCTCGAGTCCATTTAAACTTATCATTTTGCTTAATGGTTCATCTTGTAAATATCGTTAATGCTCAGTGAAAATTGATGTCTCAATTATCCCTAAGAAAGGGGTAATTATCATTTATCATTTAATTTTGAAAATTATGTGGGTGAAGACCCTTAAAGAGGCAAGTTAGTGTAATTTGAACACTTAGCCAAACTTTAATCCTACTTGGCCTGCCTTAAAGGGGCAAGTTATTGTAATTTGAACACTTAGCCAAATTTTAATCCTAATTGGACTTGCGAAGGGGAAGTTAGTGTAATTTGAACACTTAGCCAAATTTTTAATCCTAATTGGGCTTAGTGACCCTTAAAGAGGCAAGTCAGTGTAATTTGAACACTTAGCCAAATTTTTAAACCTAATTGGGCTTAGTGGTGTTTTAAGGATGTTGATTATTTATATGTTTATTTATTTTTAAACCTAATTGGGCTTAATGGTGTTTCAAGGATGTTTGATATAATTATGTTTATTTCCTTAATCCTCATTTAGTCAATTTTGATTTAGCCTAAGTCACCACTAAGCTCTTAAGACCTAGTAATCCTAATTCGGCTTAGTGGTGTTTCAAGGATGTTTGATTATGTTATGTTTATTTCTCTAATTCTAATTGGGCTTAGTGGTGTTTCAAGGATGTTTGATATAATTATGTTTATTTCTCTAATTTTAGTCAATTTTGATTTAGCCTAAGTCACCACTAAGCCCTTAAGACCTAGGTGAGTGTCTTAGTAATTGGGCTTAGTGGTGTTCCAAGGATGTTTGATATAATTATGTTTATTTCTCTAATCCTTGTTTAATTCAATTTTGATTTGACCTAGTCACCACTAAGCCCTTAAGACCTAGGTGAGTGTCTTAATTAGAGGGTTAAGTTTTAAGTGGACGTGATTCATGATTTGGATTCTATTTTAAAATCAAAATAGGGGTATTAAATTGATTAGTTATTGACTTCAAAAGTCATACCCCTATGATTTGGATTCTATTTTAAGTTTTAACTTCCAAATTTTTTAATGATTTAGAAATTTATTAATCCTAATTAGGAAAGTGAAATTGGTTTCTACCAATTAACCCCTTCATGTTTCAAACATCAAATAAGTTGACTAAGATTAGAGGTTACANAAATGCTCGGCACATTCTTTGGGGTCCAAAGAGGCTAGGGATTGAGTCCCTGGCCTTGGTGTGAATTCTAGGTGTGAATTCGACCAAGCTCGATTTTAGGTGTTGATCTAAAGCTATGGTAGAGGCTCTGTGGAAGGGGGATTTGATGGGGCTCTTGCTTCTTTCACTCTTATGAAGGTGTGGGCACAAGCAATTGAAGTTTGGTGGAGTGTGGAGGTGTATTGGGTTCTGTCCTGGTTTCCGGTAAGGTTTCAAGCTTAAAATTGGGCTCCGACAAGGGGGATGGGTGAGGAAAGATGGTTGGAATGCAATGAGGGGTGCTTAGGGAAGCTCTGTGTGAAGTTTGGAGAGGCCTCTCTAAGAAATTTTCAGCACCTTGTTCAACGGCCATGGAGGTGGCCTTTTATAAAAATGGGGTTATGGTGGCTGTCTTGGCCAATTAGGAGATGTAGTGTGGTGCTTAGGTGGAGGGCAGAGGAGCTCCATAGTTTGATTTGGATGAGCTGTCCTTTAGGTTTGATTTGGGTGAGGTGCCATGAGGTTGGCTCTCAGTTTTGGGCTTTTCCGGCCACTCGGCCAGCCGGCCGACCAGTGGGAGGTGCTAGGAGCTCAGGGAACCCAGAGGAATCCATCACAACAATTTAATGCAAATGTGCTTGGATTTGGCAAAGATATCTTAAGAATGTGCATTTTTGGAAATAAGATCCCTTAATTTGAGGGACCTTTGGTCCATGGCTTGATTTAGGTGGTTTCATGGTGTTTGTACTTGTCACTAGGTCCAACTAATGGCTATGGTGGAGTTAATTTGGTGGCTTAAAGGTGGTTAGGTCACGTTTAGTGCATGGGTCCAAGTGGGTGCAAATGACCAAAGCTTGAGTTTGGGCTAGGCTAGCCATATTAATTGGCCAAATTGATTGTTGAATTTGGTGTATATGATCATAAGGAACAACTTTGCGGATGGAAGTGGTTTTGAGCTCAATTGGAGGGTCAATTTGAGGGAATTTTGAACTTTAATCATTTTGGTCATGTTGGGGATGGAAGTGGTTTTGAGCTCAATTGGAGGGTCAATTTGAGACTTTGGTGAAGGATGGAAATGGTTTTGAGTTCAATTGAAAGGTCAATTTTAGGGAATTTTGAACTTTAATCAATTTGGTCATGTTGGGCTAGGCTTGGGTCTAGCTTGGGTTAGCCATGGTTGGGTCTAGCTTGGGTTAGCCTTAAGCTTTGAACTTTAATCAATTTGGTCATGTTGGGCTAGGCTTGGGTCTAGCTTGGGTTAGCCTTGGACTAAGGAACAACTTTGGTGGAGGATGGAAGTGGTTTTGAGTCCAATTGGGGGGTCAATTTGAAACTTTGGTGAAGGATGGAAATGGTTTTGAGTTCAATTGAAAGGTCAATTTTAGGGAATTTTGTACTTTAATCAATTTGATCATGTTGGGCTAGGCTTGGGTCTAGCTTGGGTTAGCCTTGGGCTAGAACTTTGGTGAAGGATGGAAGTAGTTTGAGCTCAATTGAAGGGTCAATTTGAGGGAATTTTGAATTTTATTCAAACTTGGCCATGTTGGGCTAGGCTTGGGTCTAGCTTGGGTTAGCCTTGGGCTAAGTCCAAATTTATTATTGAAAATGGTCAATAGTNAAATGTGATTTTTCAAAATTTAATTTAGTTTATATAATTATTTTTATGCAAAAATAGGATTTTTCAAAGAAATTTCCTAACTTGACCAAGGTATACTATAATCCATTGAACTTTTTACTGGAGGTAGACCTAGACTAGAGCAGCCTTTATGTAAAATTTCACAATTTTTTGAATTCCTTGTGATTTATTATAATTATTTTAAATTCTGGGTTATTTAATAAAAATAAAATATTTTAAGTGTTAAAAATTAAGTTTTGTATTTTTGATAAATCTCCGAAAGGTCAAAGAACTTGGAGGAGAAACTTTTATATATTTTTTTTTCCCTTGATTTTATTGGAATTATTTTAGTGAAAACTCATTTTTTAGCCTTTTAAAAATTATTTTAAGCTTTAAGATTCAACATATTTATTTACAAAGTAAGGAAAAATATTCTCATTGTTCCTAGGTGATTAGGAAACAATTTAGAACATTTCTATGAGTTTTATTATTTTTATGATTTTTATGTGTTTTTTAATCATTTAAATATTTAAAATAGACCAAAAATTTTGTTTTTGTTTTAAATATTATTTTATTTTTCGAAAACACCCCTGATCACAGAGAACTCAAAAAACTAAGTTTCATAATTTTTTGAGTTATATTTTGATTTTTTTAAAAATCATTTAAGTGTTAAGAGTGGTATTTATCTTTAAAAAATTAATTTAGGTTATTAAATGGACTCAAAATATTTTGAAACTTTTATGAGGAGTTCTCTGGATTATAAATCACAATGGAGATCAAAAATCAAGTCATTTAAATGTTTATATTTTCCAAAATAAATTGTCTTGGTGATTCAATATTTGGAAAATTTAAGGATACTTTAAATGACTTGACCCATGAAATTATTTCCAAAGGTTTCTCTGGTCATGGTAGACTTTCCAAAATTTTCTTAGAATTTAATAATCAATATGCTAATTTCCATGATTATTTTAAGGAAATAATGTGAAATAAATTGAAAAATATGGATCTCTGTGTAGGAACCTCATCTGACTTTGGCAAAATCAAAGAATGTTCCCTCTTAAAGAGGCTACAATATGTAAAAATTTCAAGCCAAGGTAATGTGTCAATATGCATGGAGAATCAAATGATTCTAGTTAGTATTTAATTAATTAAAAATAGTTTACGCATCAAATGGGCTTGAAAATTATTCCTCATTATTCTCCTCTGTTCACTAAGCAAGAGGGTATTTTTATTTTATTTTTTTGATTTTTTTACCCAAAGTTATGTATTTTTGAAGTTAAGGGTATTAAATGAATAAGAAAATACCCCTATTTTTCTATTTAAACCGCACGTGTCACCTCATCCAACGACGGCTCCGAAAGCATGTGTGGCACGCTCTGGTTGGACGCCGCCGTCCACGTAGCTTGCTTACTCGACCCGCTATTCACGTCTCAAAGCGCCGTATGACTCGATCTCCCCCGTCCGTTTGATACACGCTTGATCGAATGGCTCCCCGTCATCATCCCCGATAGAGTGATCCCGTGCCCGTCCAAACTAAAACCTTAAGATCTTGGCCTAGACTCAACCAAATCGCTTTGGGTTTGATCCTATGGACTCGTTTAAGCGAGACGAGCACATCTATACGGCTAAGGTACCATGAAAGCAAGCTTAAGTAAATGGAGAATGAAAAGAAGCTCGGGAGGAGGCGGAGTTTTATACCTTTGCTCTGAGAAGGGAGACTTCGATCAGAAATGCTCGGCACATTCTTTGGGGTCCAAAGAGGCTAGGGATTGAGTCCCTGGCCTTGGTGTGAATTCTAGGTGTGAATTCGACCAAGCTCGATTTTAGGTGTTGANTGATTTTGATGTATAGGAATTTTATAAAGATTTTTCAACATTAATTGAGGCCAATTGACTAGGCTATGGGTTAAATTTCGTGAGATTAGGTCATATGGTCAAAATTGGGGCTTTGACCCAAATCAAAATTGGGTTCAAATCATGGACCAATTAAGCTTGGATTTGGTTTAGTTTGGTCATATAAGAAGTTAATTTGAGTTTAGGATGGGAATTGGGGTCAATTGAGATCAAATTGATGGACATTTGAATTGGATTTGGGGAGATTTGGGTCTTTAAAGGGCAATTTGGAGATTTTCGTTAAATATGGTCAAATTGACCAAATTGGATCATGTAGTAGTTAAGAAAAATGAAATTGGGAATATTTAGGATTTATTGGGATTTTCTAGGAATTTTTGGAATTTTTGGGATTTTTGGTCCAAGAGGGGTATTTTGGTAATTTGGGGGTGCTTTAGGGGTAAAAGACCAAGATGGGTATTTTAATAAATTTGAGGTACCAAGCATCACCAATAAGCCATGGACCAATGAGAACTCCATTTTGGGTCCTCTACATAGTGGTCTTAGCCAAACCATAGCCCTAGGGCTAGTAGGTTTAGGGGACCATCTACATGAGTATCCCAAAGGATCAAGGGATCTAGGCTAGAAATTTGAGTTCAGGGTTGTGAGTGATTGTGGGTATGGTTAAGTGTAGTGAGTGCCTTAGCTCCAGACCAACACCCAAGGTCAACCCTAAGGTCCAGCAATCCTAAGGGTGACTCATCTTGAGTTTTCCCCACAGTGACCCCACCTACTAATGATTTAGAGGTTGAGAGCAACATGTGAACTTCAAGCTGAGTAGAGAAAAGTTTGGAATTTCTAGTGGTGAGGGTTCCATGTCTATTTTTTTAGGAATAGTCAACAGGAAAAGTCCTATGGCTAGACCCTAGGCTACTGAAAAGGAAAAACTAAACCTCAACCAAAAATGAGGTCAACAGTCCAGTTCACTGTGTTCCAATGAAAGGAGGTCTGACTGTAGTAACAAATGAGCATAATGAATTCATATCAACAACATAAGTCACTGGTTGGCAAATCTACATAGATTATATAAAATTAAATTCTGTCACCATAAAGGATCATTTTCCTTCCCTTTTGGATCAAATGTTGGATATATTAGTTATTTTCTAGAACTTTTGCTTTTTGGTGAATGTCATTTCTACTATGTAATGCACCTACAACATTTCAAAGATGTTTGATGTCAATTTTCAGTAATTTTGTTGAAAAAGGGATTGAAGTCTTTATGGATGATTTTTCTATATTTGGAACTTCATTCAAAATATATCTAAATCAGTTAGAGAAAGTTATGGAACGTTGTGAAAAGACTAATCTTGTATTGAATTGGGAAAAAATTCAATTGATGGTTGCAGGAAAAATTGTGCTTGGACATAAATTTTTAGAAAATGGCAAGGAAGTAGAATCTGTAAAAATACAAATTATATCAAACCTACCTCTACCTACCACATTAAGAGGATTTAAGAGATTTTAGGATATGCTGAATTTTATAAGAGATATATTAAAGATTTTTCAAAAATTACTAAATCCTTATTCCAACTTCCGGAAAAATATATAAAATTTGCCTTAGTCAAGATTGCTTTAAAGCCATTGAAACTTTAAAGAAAAAATTGATCACTGCTCCTATAATTGTTTCACCTAATTTGGAGAAACCTTTTGAATTAATGTGTGATGCTATTTATTATGAAATTGGAGTTGTTTTAGGGCAAAAATATGATACGTTTTGTAAAGTTTCTACTATGCTAGTATGACACTTAATAATGCTCGAACTAATTACACTACCACTGAGAGAGAGTTATTATCTATTCTACTTAATTTTGATAAGTTTAAATCATATCTATTTGGAGCTAAATGTATTGTGCATATTGACCATTTGGCTATTAAATATTTGATGCAAAAGAAGGATGCTAAACCAAGATTAATTAGATGAGTACTTTTGATGCAAGAGTTTAAATTCGTAGTAGTCGATAGGAAAGGGATTGATAATCAAATTGTTGATGATATATCAAGGCTAGAACAAGAAGAAATACTGGATATGCTAAAAGTGATTAATGAAACTTTGCCTGATGAACAACTTTATGTTGTTAAAGGATGGGATACCTTGGTATGTTGACATTGTAAATTATATTGTTAGTGGTATTTTACCATATGGACTATCAAAACAGTAGGAAAAGAAATTTGTTCATGATGCAAAATCATATTTTTTGGATGATCCTTTTTTATATAAGCAATGTAAAGATTTAATGATGAGATAATGTGTGCCCTAGAAATAAATTGAAAAGATTATTCAAAATTGTCATGATTCTGAATTTAGACGACATTTTGGGAATGATAGAATTGTTCATAAATTTTTAAAATCTATATTTTATTGACCTACTTGATTTAGAGATGTTAATATATATATTAAAACATGTGATTGATGTCGAAGAGTAGGTAATATTTCAAGAAGAAATGAAAGGCCTCTATGTTTTAATTTGGAAATTGAAATTTTTGATGCATGGGCATTTGATTTTATGGGACCATTTATACCCTTATTTGGAAACATATACATATTGACTGCAGTGGATTACATTTCAAAATGGATTGAAGCAATTGCTTTACCTCGATGTGATGCTCGTAGTGTTGCAAAATTTTTAATTTAAAATATTTTTACAAGCTATGGAATGCCAAGAGTAATCATTATCGATGAAGGATCTAATTTTAGAAATGTAACAGTTGCAAGATTGGTGGAAAATATAGTGCATAAAATTGCAACTGCTTATCATCCCTAGACGAATAGTTTAGTAGAAGTATTAAATTGTGAAATTAAGAGAATTTTTGAAAAGAGTGTTAATACTAGCAAAATGGATTGGTCTACTAGATTACATACTACTTTATGGGCATACATGACAACCTATAAGACACCTATAGGAATGTCCCCATATAGAATAATTTTTGGGAAGACTTGTCACTTGCCAGTTGAATTGGAACATAAAGCGTATTGGACTGTAAGAGAATTAAATTTCAATTTTAAAGAAGCTGGTGTGACAAGATTATTATAATTGAATGATCTTGAGGAAATTAGAAATGAATCTTATGATATGAGGATTTATAAAGAAAAGATGAAAGAATGACATGATCGGAAGATAATAGTAAGAAATTTTAAACCAGGGTGGGAATTTTTATTATACAATGCAAGATTGAAATTATTTCTTAGAAAATTAAAGTCGAGGAGGAAAGGGTCATTTAGATTTATAAAAGTCTATCCATGCGGGGTCGTTAATATTAAAGAACCCAACACTGGAAGAATATTTAAAGTGAATGAGCACAGATTAAAATCATATTTTGATGGAGAAAGACAAGCTTTTAAAGAAACTGTAATGTTGGGTCACCCAGAATAAAATTGAGAATGTCAGGTTGATGACATTAAACCAAGCGCTTTGTGGGAAGCAACCCATTTGTATAGTTGTTTAGTTTATTTTTTAGTTTGTTTTTTTGAGATATTTAACCAATATTTATTTTTATTTCTTTATGTAGTCCATGTATTCAATAAAGTAATTGAAAACATCTTCATTTAACTAATTTTATGGAAAAATGAAGAATTTATTGGATCGAAATCGAAAATACAAAAATTTTAGAACTGGCGCATGATGTGCTACTTTTCAGAGAGTTGGCACATGATGCGTCAAATAGGCGCAGGATGCGCCGCGGGTCTGTAAAATGTTTAAATGTGTCAAATGGCAGTTTTTGGCAGTTTTCACTCCATATAACTCCTAAGAATTGACTCCAAACCATATTTAGGGGGTAAAACGAGGGAAGAGTCACAATTTTTCAATTGCTATGGCTTCCCTCTCTAGAAACTCCGCTAGATTTAGAATTTTCAACTGGAGAAAGTTCATCAGTTTTGATGCACAGAAGTTACATGATTGAGTTCTAGTGAAGAAGAGGCTTATCAAAGAAAGGGGAATTGTTAATCTAGAATTCAACACGCTGAATACTCAAGTGAAAGAAACTATTGTGCAGAGGTGTTGGGAAGTGCTTTGCTACAGTACTGCCACCGTAGTTGTCCCTGTAGTAAAAGAATTTTTTGTAAATCTTCATGGGATCAACCAAGGAATGATTTACGTGTGTGGTAGGTTTATTTAATTCACTCCTTCAAGAATAAACAAGTTGTTTATGATTGAAAATGTGAATATCTGCCATTATGCAAACTTTATCCCCATAAGAGAGAATATGAATGAACTCTACCACTACCTTATGGATGAAGATGCTAATTGGGAGATTAGAGATGATGAAAATGTAAGTTTTCCTTTGTGTTTTTAAATCAAGTTTCAAAAGCCTAACACTTCTTTATTTCATCGAAATTATTCCCTACAATGAAAATTAGTAAGGTCACCAAGGAGAGTGTCATTCTAAATTACTGTATCAAAACCAGAAAACCTATTGATGTTGGAGCTATTATTGTGAAATGAATTTTAGGTTTGATTGCAAATGGGTCTGCAACTGGACTGTGAAATTCATCCACTATTTTTTGACAGTGCAGTCAATCTTAAGGACCTTATGAAAGTTGAGAAAAAGTGCTACTTCCTTGGAGGTCAATGGATCCAGAAGTCTACTGTAACTATTTTGGAATGGGAGATGAAAATGAAATGAATGTACTGATGGATCAAGGATCTCAAAATTCATCATTTGTTCATCCATACTTCAACTCAAGTGCACTTTCAAAGAGGATCAAGAAGATAGAAAAAGATGTGCAGGATCTCATTCACTTCATTGAGAATATTACTGAAATGCTGGATCATTTGGATTGGAGACTAAAGAAACATTTTAAACATATAGGGCATATTGAAGATGGATTAGTATGTATGTTCAAGAAACATTCTTAGATTGAGGAGGAAAATTCAACTGATCAATTTCCATTTCGACCCTTCTATAATGTGTATGTGCATTACCAATCGATGGGAGATATCCATAAGGACGATAGTGAAGATGATGTTAAATCTTAATTTAAGCATGAAATGTTTAGTGTAGTACTATTTGTTATTGTTTTTTTTTTTTTGTAGGAATGCATTTCCTTTCTAATTAACACTATCTATGTTTATGTTTTGAATTTTATTTTTAGATTTCAGTGTTAGGATGTTGGTTTGATTTAGAACATTGAATTTAATGTTTGTTGGCTTGAAAAATGTCAGTTTGTAATAACACAGATTATATATATATATATATATATATATATATATATATATATATATATATATATATATAT
>JXCR01113858.1:627667-709599 GCA_002079205.1 Phalaenopsis hybrid cultivar | reverse complement strand
TATATATATATATATATATATATATATATATATATATATATATATATATATATATATATATGTGATTTTTGTGTTGTTTGTGAAAGTTTTATGTTAGTGTGATGTTTATATATTCTTAGGAACATTTATTTTAGTCAAATAGATGTTGATGTAAAGTTGTATGCAGCATATTTCTGTAAAAATCAAAATCTGTAAAATTTGAGCTCTAGCGCACGGTGCGCCAAGTTATAGAGCCTTGGCGCATGATGTGTCGAAGGTCCGAACACGCTACATTGCCTAGAAATCTGAGAAATCGCACGGAAAAACTCCATTTTTGGTACTTGAGTCATCTTCTACCTCAAGACGTTGGTCTAAAGCAACACATTGTGCGAAAAAGAGAAGGATTTAGAGGCTAAAAACTATAGATTTCATCTTCTCTTGGTATGAGATTCACTTTAACTTAGAAATTTTTTATTTTCACCATAGATTTTAGGAGATCCAAAAATTTAGATTTTTGATGAATAAACTTAAAGAAAACTCATGGTGAAAATTTCCTTACCAAATAACCTTGCCTGAGGATTTAGATTTTTTATTTAGTAATTTAAAGCCCAATATAGTTACAATATGCAAATGGAGACCAAAAGAATGACTCCAGAACGGGCATTTGCAAACCCGGGTGGTGACGTTGAGAGACTGATTCTTGCTCTAAATTGGGAAATGATCTGCTACTTTAGTGCCGTTGTAAATCTCCTGATGGTCCGAGAATTCTATGCAAAACTAAGATTATCTACAGAAGATCACATCTTGGTGAGAGGTAAGCTAACTTAGTTTTCTTTCGAAAGGATAAATATATTTTATGGGCTTAGAAACATATATCATGATGAGTACGTTGCATTTGTGATAACTGATTCATCACTGGAGGAAGTGATTGAATTTTTGACTGATGGAAGAAGAAAAGTGAAGATTAAGAATAACAAGATAGTTAGTTTCCCTGCTTCCATGTTGACTATTCAGTCAAAAGTATGGCACCACTTCATTTCTGCCAGACTGTTGCCAATAAATCATTTGGCTGATGTTACAAAAGATAGTGTTGTACTCAAATATTGCATTCAAAACATGAAAGAAATAGATGTTGGTGCACTTATAGTTCAGCGTGCTCGAAGTATTGTTGGCATTTCTACAGCTGAAGGATATGGATACCCTGCCTTGATTTTCACTCTATGTGAACAATCACGAGTAGAATCCCATAGAAATGAAGAGAGATTTCACCCTCAAAATCTGATTGGGAGACATATGATTCAAAGACTAGAATCATTAGTTGAGTCTAGAAGGGAAAGAAGAGATACACCCTCTACATCTGCTACAAGGACATCTACTTCTAGATTTGTATCACTTGAAGGTATTATGGACTAACTGATGATTCAACAAATGGATATAGTAAATATTAAAACTCAGTTGGCAGAGATATAATAAAGAATAAGAAGAGAGTTTAGGTTGATATAATGGATCATAGAGGTGAACCTAATGTAGATTTTCCTACTTGCCCCAATTTTACTACCTATACTACCATTCATGATGCTGATGAAGAAGAAGAAGAAGGAGAATCACATGATGATGAGGAAGGATATAAAAATTGAAGTTTTATGAGTCTTCCTTAGCTATTATGATGTTTTTTTGTTATTTATCTTTGTATTATGTTAGCACTTTCATTTGAAACTTGTTGCAGTAAAATACTTTTTATGTTGTGTTGTGAACTGAATTTGTAATAGTAATTGTAGACTTTCACCTTTTTTGCATTTTCAGTATTTTCAATTTAGTTTGTCGGTTTAGCTTTTTTTTAATTTTTGTTTTTATGTTTTTTATTCTCAATAAGTTCTCTAGAATATATTATGTTTTATTTATTGTTTTAAAGCTTGCATTTAGTTTTACAGTTGGTACCTGCAGTATACCAGAGCTCATTTTCATAGTCAGAAATCCTCAACATGTCAGTTTTTATTTTTTTATGCATTTATTGTTTTCTTTCACCTACTAAATTTTATATTTAAAATACTTTTAAAATCACTTAAAAACCTAAGTTTGGGGGAAAGAAAAAAAAGGAGTAAACTAAATTTTATTTTGAAAAGGAGTAAACTAAATTTTATTTATCCTTAATTAACTATATTTTAAAAAAATTAATTTAACATGGCCTAAGATATTAATGTTTAACTTTAAATGACTATACTTCTATTTATAAATATTATGGTAAATTTTGGTAAAGAGTTTTTAATAATGAAGTGCAATTCTAGAGTTAAAGATATTTGGTATGATAGGATAAGCCTATGTTTTTCTATTTAAAGTAAACAAAATTGTATTTTTGAAGTATTAAGATTTTCAGAGTTTCATGAAAGAGAAAAGAATGAGACTTTATAAAAAATCATAAACTAATATGAATTTATAAAGTGACGAAAGGTATAGAGTTTTGACTTTCAGAAGGGAATAGTGAAATTCAAAATTATTAAAGGTTATCCAAATATCTTGAAAAATAAAAATAAAAAAAAGAAAGAAAGAAGAAAAGGATTGAAAAGATCCTTAAAAAAAGAAGAAAAGAAAAGAAAAGAAAAGAAAAATAAGTGAGGAGAAGCTTGAGGAGATGCCTAATCAAAAATTGGCTTCACTTGAATAAATTTAAGGAAGGAGCTTTATTACCTTTTCTAAACTTGTATTGGATTATTAGTAGTATTCCTAGTAAAGTTTTCATGAAGTTATTTTTTATATGAATGTTCTAAATGTCCTTAATATGACAAATTGCAATTCTTCTTGAAATGAATAGAGATTCAAAAATCTTAAACTTGATTACTAAATATTCCTAGACTTAGAGTTTGAATCTAAGTTAATAAATGGTTTTTCTTAAATTTTTGCTATTCTATTTATTAAACTAAATTGTAGAAGTTATAAGTTATCTCTATCCTAAGTCATATGCTTTTATGTAATAAAAGTGTCACTTGAGGACAAGTAAAATTTAAGTTTGGGGTATTTTGACACACCAAAATAATATATTATTTTAAGTACCTATTTATGCTTATTTTTTGTGATATTACCATTTAAAGAAGGGTATTTTTGTGTTTTTGTTATAGGTATATCATTTTTAGGCATTTGGAAAAAAATGATTAAAAGGACAAATTTGGATCAAAAAGAGCCAATTTTGGATTATGGCGCATCATGCGCCAGAGTGGCGCATGATGTGCAAGATTGGCGCATGGTGCGTCAGGGATGACTTTTTTAAATTAAGGTGATTTAAGATGAATTTTTGTGCAATTTTCAATAGGACACTTGTTCTACACAACTCTTGGAGTAATTAAATGCATCTAGATACTTTGGAAGATTCTTTTATTAAGGGAAATTACTCTTGAATCAAATGACACATCATTTGAATTTAAGAGAATTGACTTTTCAAGGAACTTTTGGAGGGAATTCTTTCAAGAGGGGGAAACCCAAATTAAAGGAGAAGACTTCATAGAGAAGAAGGGTGCTTTGGTGTGTGATGTGTGTGTGAGAGAGAGAAAGTGGTGTGAGTGTTAGAGAGAGAGAGAAGAGGAGATTTTCTTCTAAGGTTGTAAGAGGAGAGGAAAGGTGAGAGATTTCTTCTTCATTTTGTCTCTAAGAGAGAACTGGGAGTGATTGTAAAGAGAGAAAGGATTGGAAAGAACTTATAGGGATTTTCTTGGAAAGGATTGTGAGATAAGTTGTATTTTTATTTCTTTTGTTTCGTAAATTTATTTTTATATATGAAATTTGTGTTTTATTTTATCCTTCTCATGATTTCAGAGTAGTCTTCTTTAACCTTCTCCCTACTTTGAAGAGATGGTTTTGTGAAGAATAGATTTTGTTTTCCACAATTTTAATTTATAATAATTTGTGATGATTTGAAATCTTATCATCATTTACTTTTTGATCTCGCCAATTTAAATCTTAAAACTTATTGAGAGACATTCGTTCTTAAATGAGATATGATTTCTACAACATAGGGAGAATCACATTTGATTTGATGGGAGAGTATATCATCCATGGGATTAGGTGAAAATAAAAATGAAAATATACTTTGTTGGATGTAGAATTGGAGATTTTAAGGTGACAGATTAAAAACCTCCAATTTGGTTCAGTTGATTGGAAACTAATGTGAGATTATGGAGTGATGAGAGCTCTGGAGTGGCAGCCAGTATCCTCCCAGTCTAACCATGGAATTAGAGACCAAACTCTAGATTAATCAATATTCTTTATAGCACTCGGAAGAGGGTATAGAATAAGATTACTCCTGTTTGGCACAAAATAGTTTTTTTTTATTTTTTCAAATATCTTCAATTACTTCACAAACCATATACTCATTGTAAAGGGGATGGTTGCTTTCTTAAATTTTAACTTTTTTTTCACAACAAAAGCTTCATTTAATTTTCACAATTTTACTTTTGAAAGTTTAGTATTTACTTTAGTTTAATTTATGTAATCTTACTTCTGCATTTTAATTGGCATTCACCTAAGTAGTAAATTTCAAACTTTGCACTTTACTTTTATTTTTAGTTTCAATAAAAAAAATTTCATAATTTACTTTAGGATTTTCTAACTTTCCTGTGGGATCGATATCTAGGACTACATTAGAGCCCTTTGTTATTTCAATGATATATATAATTGCGTTGATGTTTAGGAGAGATTTAATAGTTTGAAAGGAGTTTTAAAAGTTAAATTATATTTATAAAAAGTAGTTAGTTAGGATCATATTGCATATTTATTCTAAGTCTTCCTGCATCTAGGTTTTGGCATCGTTAAGTGGTATCATCTTCATAAATAATTGCATATACAAATCTACGTGTCACGTATCCTTACAGATAGACATGTTGCTTACTGATGAGGTTTGATTAAATAAACTAAATACTTTATGAACATTTGTTTGGTTAGCGAACCATTTTTTTTATAATTTGACAAGTTCTCATATCTAATATGGAAGATTAGATAGGGTTTATATTAAGGTCGGTTCTTATTGACCTCACTTTTGGTTGAGGTTTAGTTTTTCCTCTTTAGTGGCCTAAGGTCTAGCCATAGGATTTTCCTATTGACTATTCTTAGAAAACTAGAAAAAGCATCATCACTAGAAATTCAACCATCTTCTTTACTCAACTTGAAAGTCCACATATTGATCTGAACCTCTAAGTACTTATTAGATAGGGTCATTATAAGGGAAACTCAAGATGAGTCACCCTTAGGATTGGTGGACCTTAGGGTTGACTCTAAGTGTTGGTCTGGAGCTAAGACACTCACTACACTCATCTACACTCACAATCACTCACAACCCTAAATTACGGTTGACCTTGGGTGTTGGTCTAGAGCTAAGGCACTCACTACACTAATCTACACCCACAATCACTCACAACCCTGAACTCAAATCTAGCCTAGATCCCTGATCTTTTGGGATACTCATGTAGATGGTCCCCTAAACCTACTAGCCATAGGGCTAGCTAAGGCACTCACTACACTTATCTGCACCCACAATCACTCACAACCTGAACTCAAATTTTTAGCTAGATCCCTTGATCTTTTGGGATACTCATGTAGATGGTCCCCTAAACCTACTAGCCCACCTAGGTCCCTTGATCTTTTTGGGATACTCATGTAGATGGTCCCCTAAACCTACCAGCCCTAAGGCTATGGTTTAACTAAAACCAGTACATAGAGGACCCAAAATGGGATTTTCTTTGGTCCATGGCTCATTTAGGGTGATTAGTTACCCATTCCTATCAAAAATACCCATCTTGTCCTTTTGCCCCTAAACACCGCCAAATTACCTAAACACCTTTGAAACCCTAAACTTTGCCAAAATTCCCAAGTTTGCCTAAAATACCCAAATTTAATCAAAATTCATTTCAACCTTTTGAAAACCTCCAAACACCCATATTACCCAAAATCTCCAAAATTCCTAAGTTTGCCCAAAGTACTCCTCCATAGCTTAAAATTACAAAAAATCCAAAAATTCCTATGAAATCTTAATAAATCCCAAATATTCTGAATTTCATTTTTATCAAATACCACATGACCCAATTTGGCCAATTTGACCCTATTTAACCAAAACCCCAAATTTACCTTTAAGAGCCCAAATTTCCCCAAGTTCAACTCAAATGTCCATCAATTTGATCTCAATTTACCCCAATTCCAATCCTAAACTCAAATTAACTTTTGATATGGCCAAACTAAACCAAATTCAAGCTTAATTAGCCCATGATTTGAGCCCAATTTTGATTTTGGACAAAACCCCAGTTTTGACCCCTAATCTCACCAAATTGAACCCATATCCTAGTCAATTGGCCCCAAAAAATGTTGCAAAGTCTTTATAACGTTCTTATACATCAAAATCAACCATCAATTGGCCTTAGTGAAGCCTCAAATCCATTTGATTTTGGCTTAAATCCAAAGTTCCAAAATTTAGCCCCAAATAAGCTAAGTCCCCAAATTTCACCCAACTGATATCCTTAACCTCCAAATTGGCATCCAATTCAAGTGGGCAACTCCCCTCCAACAGAAGTTCAATCCTATCACCCGAATTAGTGCAGTTTATAAAAGGCTAGTTACCAAAGAAGGATGTTCAGTTAGCAAGTTACTTAAATGAGTGGGAGATGCAATTTCTTCTCGCATGAGGCAGGAAATTTTGAAAGGTGTCAAATCCACCAGGCAGTTCCACAAGGCAACTGGAGTGTCACCTACTCGCATCACCGTTTGGTTCCATTTAAGGAACATAATTGATACCGTAGTGATTACTACTGATTATACTGCCACCAGGACCGCAGGTCGTTGACCGGTTAAGTCGAGACTGGGTCCGAAGATCTTACCCGTCACCAATTATGGGGACATTCCTACAATCTCAGAGACAAAGACAAGATAATTACCTGACACTAAGGCTGGTCTACACCACGCAGAGCATACTTTCCCTCGACATACCGATGTTTCTACTAAGACGCTCCGTCCTGAGACATCATCGTCGAAAAAGAAAAAGGTATGGGTACCCAAGGTCGCTGCACCGATACAGTTCAGTGAGCCCGTAGAACAGGAAGTGAAACCATTGTCTGAAATATCTGACATCTTCGCGACCATAGCCAACGAGATGGAGGAACAAGTAGAGGATTTCCATCAAGGTCCTTCAGATCTTAATGCAATCAAGGAATTGATAATTGAAGAAAAAGTTGAGAAACTCAGGATCGAGATTTCTGAGTTAGCTCGACAACACAGAGTTTCTGTTTATAGCGATAATGAAGATTTTGATTACAATGATTACTTGGAGGAAGATTTCATGAATATCCTTGTAATCGAACCCAGAGCCACCACATCTGCGTGCAAGGCTCAACTCAGACCAAAGATAGCATCGTAGATGAGCTGCATAGGGTTATCCTCCTAAGGGATGAGCAAGTTGATATACTAGAGAAAAGAACAGAAGAGATGACTACAGCTATGACCGCCATAGCGACCATTCAGGGGCAATCACAAGCACCGTAATTGGCTTCTCCATAGATTAATCAACTAGAAATCATACACATTATAGATGAAGGAAGAGAGGCTACTTCAACAAACAAAGATGAGCAACCGAAGAAAGATTCTCCATCAAGTGCCATGCCAGAAAAAGAGTTTAAGCAGATGGTTGAACAAGTGCGGGATGACTTAGCCTAGTCTAAGAGTGGTGCATCAATTTTGAAGGGTAGACCTTACCCAGAAAATTTCAATGTCGTATATTTCCCTAAGGGTTTTGTGGCCCCAAACTTCAAAATATTTGATGGGACTGGAAATCCCAGATAGCATATAACACATTTCCGAGCCAATTGTGGCAACACGAGGAATAATGAAGCTCTACTCTGCCAGCAGTTCGTCAACAGCTTGTCAGGACTTGCTTTCGACTGGTACGCTGACTTGCCCAACGGGTCAGTTAAAACATTTTCTGAATTAGAACAGTTATTTGTTAAGAGATTTGTCGGGGCATAACACCATGTGTCTATTGGAGAGCTCATGATGGAAAAGCAAAACCGTAACGAAACTTTGGTAGACTATATTTTGAGGTGGAGAAACCTTAGCATGAAATGTAAACCTCAGCTACAGGAACATCATGCGATTAAATTTCTACTCAAGAGCATTCATGGGCTAATAGCTTTCATGCTTAAGGGACTCACCATAAAATTCTCTAAGAAGCTACTCAGTAAAGCCAGTAGTATTCAAGAAGAAATAAAGCACATGGAGCCACATGAAATGGCTAAGGTGGCAAAAGTATTCTAAAAGAAATCAAGAGTAGTAGCGATTGTCGACAAAGGAAAGCAGCCGACAAAGATATATGCAGAAGAACATCATCAGTCCTCTCAGAAATAGAATAATCAATCCAACTAGCGGCCACATCAAGAAGGAGCACCTCGAATAGGGGATAAAAGAATATCCCTGTTGGAGCGACAGAAAGTTATGTATTACTTTCAAGGATGAAGCTATACCTAAAATATTCAGGAGTCTGATGAAGAAGCTAGAATTCAAATTACCGGATTCAAAGAAGCTCGAAGAGGTGGATAAGAAGAATGAACCAAATTATTTCCCACAACACCAGTTGCTTGGTCACACTATAGAAAAATGCTTCATCCTTAAAGAATGGCTTGAGAAGAACCTCAAGAAAGGGAATATAATAATCCCAAAACAATATTTAAAAGAACCTAAAAAAGGTTCCATAAACATGATTTCGGCTGAGTCAATCTCTTCAATTGATCTGTATACCAGAATAGATGAATGGAATACAACTTGAGATGAACTCAAGAGCATTCTTTGATCAAATATAGGATTCATCGAAACAAGCTTCCACGAATACCGAAGAAGAATGGAATGAGGTCTAGAGCAGATCAACCAAGAAGATACTGAACAAGATCCATTCTACATCAAAACAAGCCTCTATTCAGAGTTTGCAACATACCAGGCCCGAGATGAAGATTTCACCAGGAGATCCGTCATCGTCAAGAATAAAGAACAAGAAGAAGAAAAGCGTTACTGCAAATATTGATAGCACGGGGGTAGGATAGGGGCTACCTCTACTAGATTGGTTCTCTCAGATTTGGGGAAGAAAATCCTTGAACCCCTGACTTTTTATGTTTATCTTTTTGTCCTTCCGGGATCTTATGAATATAGTAATTGTGATTTTGGCTATATTTTAACTGTTCTTGGTGATAAAATAATTGATTATGACCGATCTAGCTTCGATCTCGATCCCTAAAACAATTCCCAAATCACACTCGAGTCTAATGAACTCGTTGTTAAGCCTAAAGAAGACAATAATAATACCGCTTACGATAGCACCAATAACAAGGAGCCAATTCTCAAGCATCATGGTACACCGCTTGCCATCAACTTAGATCTTTCTTAGGAAGAGGAAATGACACCGGAAGATTCAACTATCATATCGCAAGTAGAAGAAATCACGGAAGTTAACTTAAGGAGCGGAAAAGTGTTACCACCAAGAACAGCTCCAACAGATAAAGGAAAACAGATAATGACTCGAGAAGAGATACCCCCACCTCCACCAGTGGAAGAACCACATGATCAAGATAAGATTAGAGGATCATAGAAAGTAGACTACAACATGCTAGCTCATCTTAGGAAGTTGCCGACCCGATTAAGCATCTACGATGCTCTGATCCTGTCAAAAAGATGAGAGAGTCTCTGGTTACAACTTTGCTTGACCTAGAAATTTGCTTAGCTCAGTTGACCAGCACATCCTCAGATAAAGTTTGCTCATCAAAAGAACAGTTATGGGTAACCTTCACAGATGAAGACTTATTACTCAGTACCGCCGACCACAACCGTTCACTCTACATTTCCGTCAACATCGGCAAATTTGTGTTATCCAGAGTTTTAGTGGATCCTGGAGCATCTCTTAACTTAATGAGCCTACAGACATTGGCCTATTTGGATATTGAAGCTCAAGAGCTTATGGCTGATAAGATGATGTTAAGAGGATTCAACCAAAATGGAGAAAGAGTCCTCATATCAATTACATTACTTATGAAGGTTGGAGAACTCGTGACAACCGCTAAATTTTATATCATCGACGCCGAGACCTTTTTTAACACTATTGGGTCGACCATGGATTCATGAGCACAATATGGTTCCATCATCCCTACACGAGTGTATCTACTTATGAAGGTCAGAGAACTCGTAACAACCGTTAAATTTCATATCATCGACGCCGAGACCTCTTTAACGCTCTATTAGGGTCGACCATGGATTCATGAGCACAATATGGTTCCATCATCCCTACACCAGTGCATCAAATACCGCAAAGATGGTCAAGAGAATTGCATCAAGGGAGAATCATCTCTACACCAGTGCATCAAATACCGCAAAGATGGTCAAGAGAATTGCATCAAGGGAGATCTACCACCATTTTCAGTGCATGAAGTTGGTATCCATGATGATACTACCTAGAACGCACCTCCAAAGAAGACTGTCTTCTCGCACGAGATTCTGATAAACAAAGATGAAGATTCAGAAAAATCACAAAAAGGAGGCCATTCAACTCCGCTTCAGTGATCTTCTACCACTCCCTTACAACGAGATGGTGAAAATTCTATTAGTTCCCACACCCGAGGTCGAGGCCGGGGACGTGGGAGTGGAAGGATCAACTTAATCATTGAACAGACTAAGCACACCATTAATATTCATGATGAAGACAGTTCTGAAGATGAGATAATGATGACAAGACTGAAAAGTCCTCAATACAAGATATCCTCATAAGATACATAAAAGAATGAATATGAAACAATGTATGATCGAATAAACCACTATATGAATGTTATGACCCTCACTCCGATTCTCCCTTAAAAGGTCAATAGTTTAGTGGTCATAGAAGTTTGTAGCGTTGGTTCCAAGTTGATTCAAATTTTACCGTGCTTCTACCTCTACTGAGCTTGAAAAACATGTAAATTTGGATGATGATGTTGATGAAATAATGGAATTGCCTTTTGGTTACTTATCGCCTTGTGTTCAAAAGTTAATTCAACTGGTGACGGTTACCAAAACAAATGCCAAAAGATAAATTTCAACTTTTTGAAAAACTATGGAATGCTAAAAGTCAAACTCCCAACTCGAAAGAGGGTCTCGGATTTGGTACAGTCAGACCAGTCGATGATTCTGAAGTTTGCATGGTTGTTACTGGTGAGTCAGAAGAGGATTGCCTCGATATAGAGAATGACTTTACTGATCAACCAATAGAAGATGCTCCGACAGAGTTTGAGGATGAAATTAAAACCAATGTTGTGACTTGAAAGAGATTAACCTCGGGACTAAAGAACGACCCCAACCTACATTTATGAGTTCTCTATTTAATGAAGAAGAATCTACACAATAGATCAAACTATTAACAAAATTTAAAGACTGCTTCGCATGGAGCTATGATGAAATGTCAGGACTGTCAGCAGAGGTTGCAGTCCATAAACTTGAGGTGGACAAGAATATAACCCCAGTAAAACAAGCCCTCATGAGAATGCGCCTTGAAATAGAACAACAAGTCATCGCCGAGGTGAAGAAATTAATAGATGCCAACTTTGTGAAAGAAGAGCAGTACTGCATATGGTTGGCTAATATTGTACCTGTTAAGAAGAAAAATGGATAGATTTGCGTTTGTGTCGATTTCAGAGATTTGAACAAGGCTTGTCCAACAGATGAGTTTCCACTACCTATAGCAGAGATGATGGTAGATATCGCTTCAACACATGAAATTTTCTCCTTCATGGATGGATTTTCGGGTTACAACCAAATCAAGATGGCTCTCGAGGATGCAGTGCTTACAGCTTTCAGAACACCGATTGGAATTTTCTGCTACACAGTGATGTCGTTCGGCCTAAAGAACACTGAAGCAACATATCAGCGTGCAATGATGAAGATTTTTGATGACCTCATTCACAATTAAGTAGAATGCTACATGGATGATTTGGTCATCAAAAGTAAATAGAAAATAGACCATTTGTATGATTTGATGTTCGTGCTTGAACGGTTACAATGATATGAACTTAAAATGAATCCCATAAAGTGTGCCTTTAGCGTTACCTCTGAGAATTTTCTAGGATTCGTTGTCCGTCATCGGGGAATCGAGATCGATCCAGATAAAATTAAGGCTATCTTGGAAATGCCTCCCCCTAAAACTTTGAAACAACTACATTCCTTCTAGGGGAAGTTGACATATCTGAGACGCTTTATTTCTAATCTCTCAGGTAGGTGTCAGCCATTCTCAGCATTAATTTAAAAGGATGCCAAATTTATTTGGGAAGAGAAATGTCAGTGGGCCTTTGATTACGTTAAACAATATTTAATGACCCCTCCTATCTTGGTAGCCTCTATCCCAGGAAAATCGTTGATACTTTATACCGCAACTTTAGATGCCTCTATCGGAGCCCTCTTAGCCCAAGTCTATCACGAGGGTAAAGAGAATGCACTATACTACTTGAGTTGTCGCCTAATACCAATGGAGATGAGGTATCCACCTATTGAGAAGCATTGTCTAGCGTTAATTTTCGTCACTCAAAAGGTTAGACATTACAGGCTTTCTCATAAGATTACCTTAATTTTGAAAGTTAATCCATTGTAATATCTGATGACTCGACCAGCACTCTCTGGACATTTAGAAAGATGGTCGATGATCTTAATGCAATTTGATATAACTTTTGTGCCCCTCCGTGCTATCAAGGGACAGATACTAGCAGACTTTCTCACTGTACACCCACTGCCAGCTGGCTCCTCTCTCAATGACGAGTTACCGGATGAGCAAATTTTACAAATGGAATTATCCAGTGCGCAACGCTGGGAGATGTACTTTGATGGCGCTTCGTTAGCCAAAAAAGACAAAGGATTAGACACAGTTATACCAGGCAAAGCAGGGATTGGTTTGATCTTTATCATGCCAGATAGAGGGATGTTGTCGTTCTCATACAGCCTGACAGAGTCGTGCACCAACAATTAAGCAGAATATGAAGCTTTAATCGCCGGATTGGAAATGGAAATCTCAATGGATATAACAAACATTGCCATCTATGGCGACTCCCAACTCGTCATCCAGCAATTCACCGGACAGTACAAAATTTATAAACCAAGATTAGCAGAATACCATCAGTACACTATGAAGCTCCTGGAGTAGATTCTTGATGTAACTTTCTACTAGATTCTTTGGGGAGATAATGCTCATGCTGAAGCTCTAGCAAAACTCACTAAGGAAATAGCGTGTTCCCCGGAGGATTCCATTAAAGTCACAGTGCAAGGAAGATCAATCTTGTCTCGGTTCGACTTTGAAACTCTACACAAACTTGAAAAGGAAGAAACCATAAATACAGTTGCAGACATCAATGAAGATTGGTGCAAGCCATTAATAGAATAATTGCATACTGGAAAGCTGCCAGAAGCCAAGTCTGAGGCGCACCACATCACAAGAAGGGCTATGTCTCACGCCCTGATGGGAAACGTTCTATACAGAAGATCACTCGACCAGATGTGGCTACGGTTTTTAAGCAGATCCAAAGCACAGAATATTGTTAAAGAGGTACATGCCGGATTGTGTGGAGCTCACCAGTTACGGCTGAAAATAAAAATTAAGATCAAAGGACTCAGATATTATTGGCCAGCAATTATTTCCAATTGCATGGATACAGCCAGAAGATGTCACCAATGCCAAGTGCATGGGGTGGTCCTACACCAGCCTACGAATGTGCTACACCCAACTGTTGCCCCGTGGTCATTCGAGTGTTGAAGCACGGACATAATAGGTCCGATAGACCCTCCATCTTCTAGAGGACAAATGTTTATATTTAACGCTACAGATTACTTCTCCAAATGGGCTGAGATAGTACTGTTACATGAGGTTATGACACAACACGTCCTTCATTTTTTCAAAATCCAAATCATCTACCATTTTGGAGAACCGGGAAGAATAATTTCTGACCATGGGACAGCTTTCAAAAGTACAAAGATCAACAATTTCTTCAAAAGACATGGGATAGATTTGAGATACTCTACAATTTACTATCCCAGAGCAATTGGTCTGGCTCAAGCTTTCAACAAAACACGGGTACAGATTTTGAAGAAAACACTGGATGAAAGCAAAAGGGATTGGCACAATAAACTATTAGAAGCCTTATGGGCCTACCGGATGACTTTTAGGACTCCCACTCAGTGTACAGCCTATATGCTTGTGTATGGGTCCGAGGTCGTGCTACCGCTAGAAATCCAGACACCATCTCCCATTATCACCGTTCCCAACCAACTTACAACGAAAGAAAGCACAAAACTTAGACTTGAAGAACTGGGGAGTCTCAAGGGAAAATGATTAGAAGCACAACAACATTTGGAGCTTTACCAAGCAAAAAATGTACAAGACCATGACAAATTAGTCCGCCAGACATTCAAAGTTGGTGACCTCGTACTTGTGCTCAAAAGACCTATTCTTGCACGCCGCAAAAATAGGTGGAAATTTTGAGCCAACCTAAAAGGGACCATTTGTCATTAAAAAGGTCTATACAAGAGGAGCCTACCAGTTAGTGGACTTCCAAGGTGAAAGACCCATGTTATCAATAAACAGACAATATCTGGAAACCTTTACTCAACCTGATGTCGCTTGCAATCGCTTGCTTTGAAATTTTGAAACTTTAATTGTTTTAGGGTTATTTATATGGCCAAATGTCTATGGCCGGGTCCAAATTTTGTAATTAACCTCAATATAATGAAAGTTTTGAGAAGGAAATTTTTAAACTTCAAATTTTCTCCTTTCCACTTTTGAATTTAATATCCTACTAAACTAAATAAATCCCATACATAAAATAAACAATTCATTGCACCAAAACAAACTAAAATTTACTTTAATAAATACTTTGTTTTGTTCTTGTTAATGCCAAGTTTTGGCCCACTTATGTTTTTCCTGTCGTCTGCAGAAAAATGTCAGGACAGAGGCTGATCTTTGCTTTCTAGGATGGGGCGGTATTATAGACTTCAACGTGGATTTCAACTAGGCTGACATGGACTACGAAGGTCCTCTCATGGATGTAGTCAACTGCAAATAGAAAGAGGGATCGTCTTCACTACTGAGAGTGACCGCTAAAGAAAATGTATCACGCAAAGGCAAAAACGTGATAGCAGAGCAAGATTCATTGGAAGGGCCCAGCCGTCTACCCTCCATAGTAGCTACACCAGCCGAGGGCCAAGTACTTCGCTTCGCAGGACGCAACGCAGAAACGCCAACCCCAAAAAGCAGAGAGCTTTTCTACGATAAGAACGCAAACGTCCGAAAGAGACGAATAACTTGCTCACCCCTATTCATGAGGGGCATATTTATGATCCAGACCTAAAAGAAACTTCTACTAGCTTACCCACCATGGATGAAGAACCAAGGTTAGTGACAGAATCAAATACACTTTCAGTTTCAGATGTTTTGTGCAAGGGTTGCCCAACGTGCAACGTTGGAATAACGGCCGGGACATCAGCCACAGACGCATTTGTAGAATGCCTTGATTGCATTGTTCTGCATCAACAGTGTTTCAGTACATTGGAAGAGTACACCTCAAGTTCCAATGGATCTCAGACTTCTGATTTTATGATGGATGAACCATATGACCCATTGGTGACAGATCAGTATGTACCGTGGAGCCCAAAGTCGTACATCCTGCTAGAGGCCGAGTCTTATGCTCCAGATCAACCAGCGCCAGTTTGGGTTCCTTCCAATGCTCGAAGGGAGGAACATCCGTGACAGCTACCAACCCCTGATATGATAGAATGCTACAAGATAAGTAAAGTGAGTAAAAGAGAATTCGAGTTTTATGAAGAAGTTCAAGGAAAATTTGTCAACATACTGGAAGGCCTGGAGCTGTAAACCAGGGTCTCCTATAAGAGTGACGAAAGAAGCATTCTGGACTGCATCTTTGATTTGAGAGATAGAGGCTGAGCGGGCCTTCTCATGGAAAGAATATATTCCGAGCTAAATAAAAGGATAAGAGGAAAGGGAAGAATCACCATCCAGTGTGGCTGTTGCTACAACTGTACAAATGACAAACAGGGGAATCCGCCTTGGATCATCAGACACGATTAAGTAGATCTGCTACCGCCAATGATAAAGTGGATGATGAAAAGAATGATCAAATGAAAAATTCTACCTACTACCTGTATTCCCAATAGTTGCATTATTAACATTTATGAAGAGGGTGAATGCATTCCTCCACACATTGATCATCATGATTTTGTGAGGCCTTTCTGCACGGTCTCATTCATGAGTAAGAGTAATATATTATTTGGGAAAGAAATCAATGTCGTCGACCCTGGTAAGTTCAGAGGCTCTGTGGAGATTCCTCTACCAGTCGATTTAGTGCTTGTTCTAAAAGGCAATGGTGCGGACGTTGTCAAACACTGCATTCCAGGGGTATGACACTGTAGGGTGTCTGTGAATTTCTGCAGGATGGATGACAGTAAAATTTCTTATGGATTCTAGTTGGATCCGAAATTGGAGGAGTTACTTTCATACGAGCTGTGAGAAGGTTGTAACTCTAAGTACATGCAAATGGAACTCTTATCCTGAAGCTTGACTTAGAAGATCTGCTTGATCAGGAGCTCAACATACTTGGTACAGAGGGTTCACTTTCTTTCTTATAACAGCATGACATGTATCTGATGTATTTAGTCTACAATGTATTCATAGCATGAGATGTTCTCAATGTATTTCGACATGGACTACATAATGTACCTTTTGAGGTGTTAGCCTATGTTCAATTTATGACATCTTTGTTGGAGCAAATTAATGGAAAGTTCTCTCAAATTGAGTCTTTCTGTCAGTTGCCTTTTTGTGTGAGGGATGAAAGCCACAAACCACGTTTTTGTTCAAAACTTCATTGAACAAAGAATCAAACAAAAATTTTTTAACAATAAATAAAATATAAATGAAAAAAAAATAATCACTAATAAATAAACAACAAAACAAAATTCTTTTGAAAATCAACGAATTAAAATTAAAACTTTAAGGACATATTTTGAAAAATTAAATGTGATAAAAACAACAAGAAAATGAAACGAATTTGTTGAGTGGATCCTCTCATTTTTGGAGTTTCCTACTCTTTGTGCGCGCAGCACAACCGTCTTTATCTACCTTAACTCTCTTCACATCCCGCAGATTCTCATATTATGTAGAAAATCCCACAAAACTCTACAAGTCTCCTTCAACAAAATAAACCTTTCCACATGATACATTTCTACAAATTCAACATCACAAATCTTTTCGAACATATCAATTCTCAATTTTAAATCAGTACCTAAATTCTAATTTGTATCCTTTCGAGGTCGGTATCTAAATTCTGACAATCTCTCTTTGAATTGATACCTACATTTCAATTCTCACGTTTTTGAATAAGTACCTAAATTCTGATTCCTATCCTTTCGAGGTTCGCATCTAAATTCTGACTAACTCTTCTTGAATTCATACCTACATTTCAATTCTCACATTTTTAAATCACTACCTAAATTCTGATTCCTATCCTTTCAAGGTCGGTATCTAAATTTTGACTATCTCTTCTCGAGTTTGATACCTAAATTTCAATTCTCATCTTCAAATCAGTACCTAAATTTTGATTCCTATCTTTTGAGGTAGATACCTAAAATTTTGACTCTCTTCTCGGGATTGATACCTTCATTTCAATTCTTACATCTTCGAATGAGTACCTCAATCTTGATTCTCACATTTTGAGGTCGATACCTAAATTTTGACTCTCTTCTCGGGATTGATAACTAAATTTCAATTCTCACATTTTTGAATTAGTACCTAAATTCTGATTCTCATCTTTCGAGGTTGATACTTAAATTTCAACTCTCTCCTTGAGATTGATAGCTAAATTTCAATTCTCATCTTTGACTCAGTACCTAAATTACGATTCTCATCTTTTGAGATCGATACTTAAATCTCGACTCTCTCCTTGAGATTGATACCTAAATTTCAATTCTCATTTTTGAATCAGTACCTAAATTTTGATTCTCTCCTTTCGAGATCGATACCTAAATTTCAACTCTCCTTGAGATTGATACTTAAATTTCAATTCTCACATCTTCAAATCAGTACCTAAATTTTGATTCTCATCTTTCAGTGTTGGTACCAAAATTCTGACTCTACTTTTCCTTTTAGAATTGATACTTAAATTTCAATTCCCACCTCGGGGTTAGCACTTGCATACTGATACCCATCTTGTAGAAAATTTTTGAATTTTCATAACTCGAAATTCACTCTCCGATCCCCAACAAGAGTCCCTACTCCTTAATTTCAATCAGACGATCACCCTCTAGTATCCCCAACAGAAATAAATAAATCACACACATAACTCTACACATACTTCCAGGTCTATTAACTTAAGAGTTTGTATTGGTTTTTTGTTGATCTCATTAACCAACACAAATACGCGCGGTGTGCTTGCTTAACACACCACACCTAGTGAGGGTCCATTTGTTGACCTAATTTATGGTGTGCTTGCCCAACACACCCCACCTATTGGGGGTCCATTTATTGACCTCACTTTTGGTTGAGGTCTCCTCTTTAGTAGCCTAAGGTCTAGCCATAGGACTTTCCTATTGACTATTCTTAGAAAACTATCTTTAGTAGCCTAAGGTCTAGCCATAGGACTTTCCTATTGACTATTCTTAGAAAAATAGACTTTAGTAGCCTAAGGTCTAGCCATAGGATTTTCCTATTGACTATTCTTAGAAAACTAGAAAAAGCACCCTCACCACTAGAAATTCTACCATCTTCTTTACTCAACTTGAAGTTCCACATATTGATCATAACCTCTAAGTACTTAGGACTGCTAGATGAGGTCACCATATGGGAAACTCAAGATGAGTCACCCTTAGGACTGCTGGACCTTAGGGTTGACCCTGGGTATTGGTCTGGAGCTAAGGCACTCACTACACTCATCTACACTCACAATCACTCACAACCCTAAACTCAAATTTCTAGCCCAAGTCCCTAGTTCTTTTTCGGATACTCATGTAGATGGTCCCCTAAACCTACCAGCCCTAGGGCTACGGTTTAACTAAGAACAGTACACAAAGGACTCAAAATGGGATTTCCTTTGGTCCATGGCTCATTTAGGGTGATTAGTTACCCAATCCTATAAAAAATACCCATATTGGCCTTTTGCCCCTAAACACCCCGAAATTACCTCAACACCCTTGAAACCCTAAACTTTGCTAAAATTCTCAAGTTTTCCCAAAATACCCAAATTTGATCAAAATTCATTTCAAACCTTTTGAAAACATCCAAACACCCAAATTACCGAAAATCTCCAAAATTCCCAAGTTTGCCCAAATTACCCCTTCATAGCTCAAAATTTAAAAAATTCCAAAAATTCCCAAAAAATCTAAATATTCTTAATTTCACTTTTCTCAGCTACCACATGACCCAGTTTGGCCAATTTTACCATCTTTAACCAAAACCCCCAAATTTGATTTTAAGGGCCCAAATTTCCCCTAATTCAACTCAAATGTCCATCAATTTGATCTCAATTGATCCAAATTTCAATCCTAAACTCAAACTAACTTTTGATATGTTCAAAATAAACCAAATTCAAGCTTAATTGGCCCATGATTTGAGCCCAATTTTGATTTAGGACAAAACCCTAATTTTGACCATATGACCTAATCTCACCAAATTGAACCCATATCCTAGTAAATTGGCCACAATTAATGTTAAAAAATCTTTATAACATTTTTATACATCAAAATCAACCATCAGTTGGCCTTGATGATACCTTAAATCCATTAGATTCCTAAATTTAGCCCCAAATTGGCTAAGTCCCCCAATTTCACCCAATTGATATCCCTAACCTCCAAATTGGCAACCAATTCATGTTGAAAACTCTTCATGAAGTCCCTATTGACAATTTACAATAACCAATTTGGACTTATCCCAAGGCTAACCCAACCTAGACCCAAGCCTAGCCCAACATGACCAAATTGACTAAAATTCAAAATTCCCTCAAAATGACCCTTCAATTGAGCTCAAAACCACTTCCATACTTCACCAAAGTTGTTCCTTATGATCATCTACACCAAATGAAAATTTTATTTGGGCCAATTGACAAGGCTAGCATAGACCAAAACCAAGATTTGGTCAAGTGCACCCACTTGGACCCTTGCACTAAATGTGACCTAACCACGCTAAAGCAACCAAATTAACTCCACCCCAGCCATTATTTGACCTCTAAGGCTATGCCAAAACCCCTCTAACCACCTTAAATAAGCCATGGACAAAAGGTCCCCCAAATTAATGGATTTTATTCCCAAAAATACACATGCTTAAGATATCTTTGCCAAATCAAAACACATTTGCATTAAATTGTTGTGATGGATTTCTCTGGATGCCCTGAACACCTAGCCACCTCCCCCTAGTCGGTCGACCAGCCTAGTGGCTGGAAAAGCTCAAAACCAAGAGACACCCTCATGGGACTTCATCTAAATCAAGCCTAGAGGGCAGCTCAGCCAAATTGACTTATAGAGCTCCTCTGCCGTCCACCTAAGCACCACATTACACCTCCTAATTGGCCAAGACAGCCACCATAACCCCATTTTTATAAAAGGCCGCCTCCATGGCCATTGAACTCCTCCTAATTGGCCATGACAACCACCATAACCCCATTTTTATAAAAGGCCACCTCCATGGCCATTAAACTAAGTGCTAAAAAATCTCTTGGAGAGAGTACCTGAAATCACACATAGAGCCTTTTTGAAACCTCAGTGCAACCCAACCACCACATTGCCCTGAATCCCCTTGTCGGAGTTCAATTTGAGCTTGAAACCTTGCTAGAAACTAGAACAGAGCCCAATACATCTCCACAGTCCACCAAACTTAAATTAACTTCACCCTCACCTTCACAAAAAATAAATAAGCCAAAGCACCATCAAATCCCCCTGTCACAGAGCCTCTAACATAGCTCTAGACCAACACTTGAAATCGAGCTTGATCGAAATCACACCTAGACCTTACACCACAGCAAGAGGCTTAATGCGTAGCCTCCTTGGGCCCCAACAAACGTGTCGAGCACCTCTAATTGAAGCTTGCATTCTTAAAATGCCCCAACAAACGTGTATAAAACTTCTCCTCCTCCCGAGCCTATTTTGATTCTCCATTTGCTTAGGCTTGATTTCATGACACATTAACCATATGGATGTGTTCATCTCACTTAGACGAGCATTTTAAAGAAAATTCATTCAATTTGGTTAAGAAATGAGAGAGATCTCAAGCCTCAAAGGTGGAAGGTTCTCGGCCTAAGCTATTGACAATGATAACCATGTGTCGTCCGATCGCGCGTAAATCGAATGGACGGCCAAGATGAAGTTGGACAACGCTTCTTCACACAAATAGCGGGATGCGTGACTACTGACATAAACGGTGGCATCAAATAAGAGCACGTAGCGTGGAGTTTTGGAGCCACCGTAGGATGACGAGGCGCCGCGTGGATAAGTAGAAAAATACGGCTTTTTCAATTTATTTAAACCCCCTTAACTTTAAAAATGCATAACTTTGTCTAGAAAAATCACAAAAATAAAATAAAAAAACACTCTTGCTCAGTAAACAGAGGAGAACAATGTGAAATAAATTTCATTCCATTTGATTCATATTTAATTTTTATTTAATTAAACACTGTTTTGAATTATTTGATTCTCCATGCATATTGACACATCACCTTGGATTGAAATTTTGGCATGTTGTAGTCATTGTTAAGGGGAACATTCTTTAATTTTTCCAAAGTTAGAGGAGACCTCTAAACATGGAAATTAGCATGTTCCTTGAAAAAATCTAAGAAAATTTTGGAAGATTTATGTTGTCCAGGGAGCATTCAGAAAAATTTTTCATGAGTCAAGTCATTTAAAATACGCCTAATTTTCACAAACCCTAAATTATTAAGATAATTGATTTTGGAAAATATAAACATTTAAAAGACTTTATTTTTTATCTCCACTGTGGTTCCTGATCTAGAGAATTCACCATAAAAATTTCAAAATATTTTGAGTTCATTTGATAACTTAAGTTGATTTTTAAAGATAAACATTACTTTTGGTATTTAAATGATTTTTAAAAATCAAAATACAACTAAAAAAATTATGAAACTTAGTTTTTGAGTTCTTTTTGATCAGGGGTATTTTCTGAAAATAAAATAATATTTAAAATAAAAACATGATTTTTAGCCTATTTTAAATATTTAAATAATTAAAAATCCCTAAAAATCACGGAAATAATAAAACACATGAAAATGTTCTAAATTGTTTTCTAATCACTTAAAAACAATTGGGATATTTTTCTTGATTTTCTAAATAAGGATATTGAATTTTGAAGCTTAAAAATAATTTTTAAAGGCTAAAAATGGATTTCCACAAAAATAATTCCACTAAATCAAAGAAAAATAAAAAAAATATAAAATTTGCTCTTTTAGGTTCTTTGACTTCAGGGAGACTTTCCAAAAGTACAAAACTTTATTTTCACCATTTAAAATATTTTATTTTTATTAAACCCAGAAATTAAAATAATTCTAATAAATCACAGAGCATTTGAAAAATCATGAAATTTGGTCTAAGTGACTCTCTAGTATAGTTCTATCTCTAAGAAAAATTTCAATTAATTAGGTTCTGTCTTAATCAGGTTAAGAATTTTCTTTGGAAAAATCCTATTTTTGCATAGAAATAATTATATTAAAAAAAATTAGGAATTTTCCTTGAAAAATCTTATTTTTGCATTAAAATAATTATATAAAATAAATTAAATTCTGAAAAATCACATTTTCTCCTCTGATGTCTTAATTGACCCATGAATGAGGTAGGATAAAAATCCCAAAGTCATTTGGATTAAATTTGGTAAATTATTAAGTGGTTGAGCCTTAGGGGCAAATGTGTAATTTTGGAAATTTAGGCTTAATTAATATTTAGGCTTAATTTAAAGAGGGAAATGGGTAACCTATGATTTCAATTAACTCATTTGATGACTAAAATAAAAAATGGAACTAGTTGGTAGAAACCCATTTCACCTTCTTTAATTAAAGATAAATTAATGATTTTCTAAATTGACAAATTCTGGAGGTTCACTAAATTAAATGATATTGGACTTAGAGGTATGAATTTTGAAGTCAATAATTAATCAATTTAATACCCCTATTTTGATGTTCAAATAAAATCCAAATCATGAATCATGATTACCTAAAGCTTGATCTTTTCAAAACTAATTAAGACACTCACCTATGTTTTAAGGGCTTAGTAGTGACTTAGGCAGAATCAAGTTTCATTTAAATGAGGATTAGAAAAGTAAATATCATTGAAAATTAAAACATATTTGAAACACCACTAAGCCAACTTAGGACTAAAATTTGGCGAAGTGTCCCAAACAACACTAACTTGCCTCTTTAAGGGTCTTCACCCACATAATTCTTAAATTGAATCACAAGTGGTAATTACCCTATTCTTAGAGATAAATTGAGACATCAATATTCATTGAGCATTAGGGTGTTGTACAGAAGGAGTTATTAAGCAACATAATAAGTTTAGGAGAAGTTGGGATTTTCCACCAGGCAGTGAGAGAGTAGCACGGACCTGCTTCTTTCTCTAGTGCTGTTGGATACCTCGGAGATCTATTAAACACAATATGTTTTGCTTAACAAATCATCCCTAATTAAACTCCTAGGGACCCACCAAGGTATGACATAGGGTTGGGAAAACTACATAAACTTTACTTTTCCTGCACTCTATAAATGCTTTAACATGCATTTTAAGTTTTAGATGGTGGAACGAGAAGACTCGCCAGGTACATTTTTATAATTTTTAATGTTGTCTTTCTTGCACTTTCATACTATGCTTTTCTACCTGCAACTTACATGCTAGACAATGATGTCACCCTACATGAAAACTAAAACTATCAGGATAGCCACAAAACCAAAACCAAAACTAAAATCAACCATGATAAAATTCCCCACAACAACATTTAAAATATAAAAAAACTAAAAATTTAATCACACATATCACACAAAACTACAACTTCAACTAAATTAAGATGTCTCTATCGGATGATCGGGAATCCATCGGAGGAGGTAACCTACAGTTGCTAACAAGGCTTCCCGCGGTCTAAATGAAATTATGGAATTCATTAAGTTGAGTTTAGTAAGTTCATTTGAATTAAGTGAATCCAATAGGAAATAGTGGTGCCAGAATGTGGGAACCATAGGATCCTAACCGGTGTCTCTCTAATCAACTTTAATATGCCCTTATAAAATTTAAAAGAGCTTCAACCACAAGGCCACCAGATTTGACATTATAACTTGACACACCAGAAAACTCAAACTCGTCGCGGTAGGGAGCTCGGAGCTAGCATGGTGGACAGCATGACCATCTTCAACAACAAAACTTGTCTTCCTCAGCTAAACCAATATGCCTTCCTTAGACTTAAACAACAAAGCCATAGGAATTTGAGGGTGCTTGCTTATGCAACGTAAATCTTCACCTTATCTTTAGGCCTTTGCATAACCCTGCTATACAATATAATCCCTAACTCGTCTTAGGATTCTGAGGTTGTCATCCGTCACGACCTAAATCTTCACATCTTCCAGGCTATATGTGTGATAGTTCCACATGAATGCAAGCCCTAACTAATAAAATTGGCAGGATGAAACACTTAAACATTTCTCCTCAAAATTGAAGCCAAATATTAGGATAGCTTGGGAAGTCACCAAGGTTCTCCTCTGGATCCATGATATCCCCTAATTCTTCCTCCTTTGGATTCTACAACAAAATGTTCCAAATTTGAAACAATCCTTTTTAACACCTCTGCGTCCAATCTCATTGAAGAGTCTTACCCTTTGAAATTCTTTGAAGATGATATTTTTTGATTTTTATCGAGAGTCTTTTTAGGTGACTTTGGTCATTTGAGATGTAATTAACTATAGGGACTTGCCGTTATAGGAAGCATGTCTGAACCATCTTAAAATAAACCCTATTTAATCCTTTATATGTAATAGGGAACTTATCGACAAATATAAAGGTTTTGCAGACCAGACTGATGTCATACTTTTTTTTAGTTTATTTGATCGAGCCTCATCCTCAAGTCTTGTGTTTATCCTTCAGGATTGATACAAGGTTTGAGGTATAGTGCTCTATCATTTAAACTATAAAAAATATGGGGTAAGTTTGATTTCATAACTTCAATGTCTTTCCAAGGTAGGCAACGGGATTTTGATTTCGGTGACTGACAGCTTCTTACGGGCAACTCCCCACAACTTAAAATAGCGCCGACAGCTCTTAAAGTTTCTTATAAGATCCATCTCTTATAATTAATTACATCTTAAATGATTGAAGTCACTTAAGAAAACTCTTGATTTAGATCATAAAATCATGCCTTCAAGAATTTCAAAAGGTTAGGATATTCAAAGTTGGACAAATGAGTGCAAAATTGGAGAAAATTAAATTTAGAACATTTTATTTTAGAATCCAATAGAAGGAAAACTTTGGGATGCCACAGTTCTTAGGAGAACCTCAATTATTTTGCAAGTTATCCTATAATTTGGCTTCAATTTTGGTAAGATAATATTACTTAATGTTTCATCTTATCAATTGTTATTATTTAGGGCTGACATTTGCATGACACAATCATATAAATATCCTAAAAAATATAAGGGTTTATTTCAAAATAAGTGTCAATCTAAGAACCTAAGGCGAGTTAGGCCTTTAATTGCACAACACAATTGTGAAAACGCCTAAAGATAATGTTGAGGATTTATGTCACACTAGACATACTACCTCAAAGTTTTATGGTTTTTTGTTTAATTATAAAGAAGTGATTGTTGCTATAGATCCTCGTGTTGTTTTTGATTCATCTGCTTTCTCGAAGTTGCTCTTCTGCACATCCACGTCGTGCTGCCACCAAGGTTAGGTTTAAGGGTTTAAATGACAAATTTTAGTTCAATCATGGGGGGTGGAGTTAAAGTTGATTAGAGCAACACCGGTTTGGATCCCACGGTTTTATCGTTCTTGTACCAATATTTTCTTTTGAAATTAATTAACTTAAAAGAGTTGTTAAGCTCATTTAAACTAGGGAGATCTCGTTTGCAGTCATGTGTTACCTCATCCAAGGGACTACTGTAAATTCAAAAGAATGTGTTATGAAAGTGTTATTTTTGTTTTGGTTTTGAAAATGTAATTTAATTTTAGAAAAGTTGATCAATTTTGGAAGGGTTGTTTTTGTTTTGATGTCACATGCAGATTTGTTTCAAGTATTGCAGATTAAAGTAAACAAGTGCAATTAAGAAATTATGTTGTAAGGTAACAAAAATTAAAATAAAAAAAACATAAATGCTTACCAGTCCTCTTCTCACTCTCCTGCTAAAAGAATAGCCATGCAGTGTATATATAATTTTTCAGAAACTTAAATAAAATTGCAAGAAAGGAAAATAGGGAAGAAGGTTCCAGCTGCCTCTACTAAGTTCTATGTCACAACCTGATAGTCCCCTAGAAGTTTTAATGTATGGTTTTCTAGAACAAAGTATAGTAGGTTGATTTTCCCTTCAAAATATCCAAGAGATAATAAGGGTGTTCGGAGCATGACCCCGAATGACCTTTAGAATCTTTTGAAGCATTCTATGTTCATTAGAACTTATTATATTATTCGAGTAATCATCCAAAGGTAAGTTTAGGGTTTGTTGATTAAGATACTCTATGCTCAGTGAACTTGATGTTTCAATTATCTCATGAGAGGGGTACTTAATTAATCACTTAATGTTTCCTTTAAAAGTTATATAAATGGGTGCCCTTGAGAGCAAGATTAGGTTATTGAGAATTTCATGGTCATAATTAAAGCAGGGCTTCTACGATTTACAAAATGTGCATAATTAGTTATCTTTCATAAACCTCATTAAGCAAATCCAAATTAAGCTTAGTTTAGTACTAGACCCTTAAAACTTTTGTGTGAATGAGTTTAGGGCTTTTAGGGATGTTAAATTATATGGTATTTTTCATATTAAAAATGTTTATAATTTCACTCAAATTTTAACTAGGGGTTTTAAATTTGTAAATTATCATTTTGAAAAGTCAAACCCCTCACCTAAGGATCTTTTAGTTTAATTAACCTTTGAATTATATTAATTGGGGGAAATTACAATTATACCCTTATTGTAGAAAGTGAGAAATTGGTTTGGACCATTTAACCTATTGTGTTTTAATCATCCAAAGGATTCCATTATAATCAAAATTTCTTATTTACCCTTTCATTTATCCTAAAATTTAATGAAGGCATAAAAACTAAAAATTACCATTTTTCCCTTAAGGTTCTCAACTTCATAATTTATTAAATAGAACTCAAATGACTTTGAAATTTTTATAGTATCCCACTCATGTGTAAAATAAAATAGTAGAGAAGAAAATGTGATTTTATTATTTTATTTTATTTAAAATAAATATTTTATTAAAAAAAGATATTTTTCAAAGTTAATTCAGTTAAACTATCTATCATTAGGAAAATTATTGGAAGTTCACTTAGGTTAGAAGACTAATAGAACTAATTTTCATGATTATTCAAGTTATAATTTAATTATTATAACTATTTGATAGTTTTGTGTATTAATTAAATATAAAATACTATTTAAGTTAACACTTAACTTTTATATTTTTTTAAATCTCTCTGATTTCAAGGAACCCATAGAAGAAAATTCCATTATTTTATGAATTAAATTTTATTTGTTGTAATTTTTTTAGAAATTCATTTTTAAACCTTTAACAAAATTATAAATTTATTTAGAAAATTAGGAAAAATATTTTATTTGCACCTAAGTAATTAGGGAACAAAATGTGATATTTTGGGGTACTTTTCAATTTTAGTGATTTTTATCAATTTTTAAATATTTTTAGCTATTCAAAATTTAAAATATACATTAAAAATCAAATATTAATTTTAAATTAAATTTTATTTTTCTTAGATGCCTTTGAGCACTAAGAACTTAGAAAATCATTTTTTTATAATTTTTTGACATTTAATTCAATTTATATAATTTTCTTAATGCAAAAATCATATTTAATTTTAAAAAATCAAGTTTAGTGGGAATATTAATTCAAAATGATTTTAAACTTTTATAGAGAGTTGATATGACTATTTTTTACATTTTGGGGTTAATTTTGTGATTTTTCCATTTATTTTCTAATTATTTATTTTTTGTTTCATCTTAAGGACTTAATTTCATAAAATAATATGTTCAATAATTAAAATACAATTTACATTTTTCCTAGGGTCCTATAATTACACTAAACCTACCAAAAAAGTTATATAATTTTATAATTTATATTTTAATTTTTATAATATTTATGTTAATAGAGGTGATTTATTTTGAAAATTAGGGCTTCCACAATTAGAGGTATTCTTTGACTTTGGATAAATTAGAAAACACACCCAAGGACAGGAAGATTATACCCCAAAAATCTCAAGACATGGTGATTAATTTTTAATGACTTATGATTTAATTATGTTTTTTAGTATTTAATTAATTAAAAATAAAATATAAGTCAAATAATTTTAAGTTTCATTTCACATTGTTCTCTTTTGTTCACTAAGAAAGAAGGTGTTTTTTTTATTTGTATGAATTTTCCATGAAAAGATATGTATTTTTGAAGTTTGATGAATTAAATAAATAATTAAAATCCTATTTTACTACTAAATCCGATCAACTGTCATGTCATCCTAGACAACTCTGAAGCTCTGCTTGACGCTCCTCCATTTGACGTTGTCGTCTAATTCAGTGCCCGGTCAACCAACATTTTATTTTCTATTCTTCCCTCTGGGGAGATATGGTTCATCCGTCTGATACATGCGCGATCAGAAGGCTCCTTGTCATTATCCCTAATGGCCCTAATTTGAGAACCACTCATTCTCTAAACCTAATTTCTCTTTTAATTCTCAACCAAATTACATGGGTTTTGTTTCCAAAGCTTCATCTACTAAAAATGAATCAACTTATTTGGTTAATCAAGTATGAAATACAAATTTGCTTCATAATTAACCAAGCTTAGCTTGGTTTGGGGGAAAGTGTTCTATATCTTGGTCCGAGAGGTGTAGCTTCAATTAGAATTGTTCTTGAGCTTCATTGTGAGCTGACGAACCTCCTATGAGTTTCAATTTGAGTTGAGATTAGGTTCATGCATGAATTTGATCGAGAGGTGATTTGAACATTGTTTAGGGCTACGTTAGAGTTCTCAAAATAATGGGGCTTTGGTTGAATAAGTTCTATTTGGCTTTGATGAAACTTAAGAGCTCCTTAATTTGGGGTTTAAGTGAGTTTGGTGGGATGGACATGAAAACCTCTGAAGTTCAATGGCAAAATTAAGGTTTTGTAGTGGGAATTAAAGCAGGGAAATGATGGGGATTAACTTCTCTAGTTTAATAGAAGGGCTGGAGATATTTTGGCATAATTTGGCTAAATTTTAAGCAATCTCCTCTTCTTAGCCAAGGAGGGAATCCATTTGGTAACCATGGTTGTGACTGCCAACAGGGCATGCCATAGTGGCAAAGGGAAAGCTTGGATGGAGGGAAGAAGTTCTACAATGGAAAATTTTCATGGGATAGCTCAGGGGGTTCAATTTTTCGGTTTAAGACATTTTGGTTTGCTCGAATAAGGGCTTTTTCGGCGGCTGAGGCTGGCAGGTCGGCCAGGTTTGGGTCACCCTCAAGCTCAGGTGAGCCATAGATGTTGCTAGAGTCAATTTGGGTCCAAGGGCGCTCCACGGTTAAAATCCAATGAGAAATTGAGGTTGGGTAAGTTGGGCAAGGTTTGCTCTAACCCCTTAGTCAAGGGGATGGGTTTGGTTCCCTGATGGTGAGGGTACTTGACTGACCCCAAGGAAGGTTTGGGTGAGGTCAAGTCTGGCTTGGGCATAGGGCAAAAGTTTAATTGTTTATTAAAGAATGAAAGTCCAAGTGAAGGAGGGAGAGACGAGTGATCACCTCCCTACACCCAAAATGGTAAATTTAACTTTATGATGCTCATGGAAGGTTCCATGGGTCATGTCATGCTATGTATGGGGTTATGAGAAATTTTCATTTAAATCAAATTTTGGATTTTTATGAATTTCAAGTGGAAATATCAATATTTTTATTATGAGTAAGGCCACATGTACACCCATGGTATGGTTATTATGAGGCCATGATCAAATGATTTAAAAACAATGAGATGATGAAGAAGCAATTTTTGTTATGTGGCCTCAGTTTTGGTCTTCACAATTTTATGGAATGGGCTTTTATAAATGCACATGAGTATGGACTTTTAAACATGCATGATGTACTTCAATTTTAAAATTTATCATAGGCTAATTAAAGTGAATTAGAATTAATTAAGATTAAATTTATACATAATCAAATTTGACGTAAATTTGAAATTTGGTCATTTGATTGATCATGAAGTTCAATTTGGGGGATTTTTGATTTTGGATAAATTTTAGGCACTTCACTTGGACTTGTATTTAGAGTTTGGAATTTTTTTTAATTGACCTTAAATTTGGTTTCACTTGGTTTATCAAAAGATCAATTTGAGTTTAGAATTGAAATTGGGGAGATTTGTGATCAATTTGGTGGAAATTGGGGTGATTTGGGGACTTTAGGCACTTAAGGGCAATTTGGGGATTTTGGTCAACGTTAGTCAATGTGGTCAAATTAGACCCATTAGATGGTCAAGGGTTGGTTTTATGGGTGTTGAAATGATTTTGGAGGTTTGGGAATTTTTGGGCCACCAACGAGATTTTGGTAATTTTGACAAATTTTGGTTTATTTAGGTAAAAATGAAATTTTTTTAGTGTTTTGGAAAATTTGGATGTTATGAAATGGTCTGAAATTATTTTTGAATAAAATTGAGGGATTAAGGTCAATTTTGAAATTTTAGATTTCTAGGGGCGATTTACTAATTTTGTGGAAGTTTAAGGCTAAAAGGAAAAATTTGGTAATTGGGTGAGGATGAAGTTTGATACAAATTCCAGAATTACCCTCATGGTGTCATGAGACCGAGGAAACCCTACTTTCGATTCTCCATGTGTTGGTCTTATTCACCCAAGCCTAAGACTAAGGGTTAGGGGGGACGACCTACGTGGGTCTCTAAAGAGAGAATGGAACTAAACTAGAAATGTATAGGTTAAGGTTCAAGGTTGCAAATGAAAGTGTGAAGTTCAAGTGTTTGTGTACTAGATGAGACTACGTCACCCGGGGTCAACCCTAGTCCTATTGGCAACCCCACTTGGGCTCCCCCATATTGGCACTGCCTATTAATTGCTAGAGGTTAGAACCAACATGTGGAACTTCAAGATGAGCAAAGAAGAGTTTAGATTTTCTTTTGGTGAAGGTAGCATCATTAATCCTCTAGGAGAAGTCAACAAGAAAGTCCTACGGCTAGATCGTAGGCTTTTAAGGAAGAAAGACAAGACCTCTACCAAAATTAAGGTCAATATTCCTAAGGATGAGTTCCCACTATCGATACCAAAGTTAATGGTAGACATCACATCAAGACAAGAGATCTTGTCCTTTATGGATGGATTGTTAGGATACAATTAGATCAAGATGGCTCCAGAAGGTGGAGCACTTACAGCCTTTAGAACATTGATCATAGTCTTCTACAACATAGTGATGTCGTTTGGGTTGAAGAATGCTGGAGCAACATAGAAGCGAGCTATGATAAAAATTTCTAATGACCTCATCCAAAACTATGTTGGGTGCTACGTTGATGACTTGGTCAATAAAAGGAAGCAGTGAATAGATCATTTGTTTGACCTAGTCATCAAATGATTATAAAAATATAATCTTAAGATGAATTCCTTAAAGTGCCCCTTCTACATTACCTCTAGGTAATTTTTACGGTTCTTTGTTCGTCATCTGGGAATCTAGGTTGATTGAAATAAGATTAAAGTTATCTTAGAAATGCCACCTTTAAAAATCATTGTTGACCTCACTTTTGGTTGAGGTCTAGTGTTTCCTCTTTAGTAGAAAAGCCATAGGACTTTCTTGTTGACTATTCTTAGAGGACTAGAAAAGGAACCCTCACCATTAAAAATCCTAAGCTCTTCTTAGATCAACTTGAGGTTCCACATGTTGGTCCTAACCTCTAGCACTTAGTAGGTTGGGTCAGTATGAGAGAGCTCAAGGAGTGTTCCTATAAGATTTCTTGGCCTTAGGGTTAACCCTCTGGTGGTGTTTTCTTGGTTGTTCTCCCACAATTTCACATTTCACGATACACCAAAAATATATGCATTTTTAGACCCATATTTTATACTTATTTTTGGTGATATTGCATAAAATATATGCATTTTTAGACCCATATTTTATACTTATTTTTTGTGATATTGCACTTTAATGGATATATGCATTTTTAAACCCATATTTTATACTCATTTTTGGTGATATTGCACTTTAATGGAAGTTATTTTACATGTTTTTTTACAGGTTATTAATTTTTAGAACTTGGAGCAAAAAGGATGAAATTTGGACTCAAAATGGAGAATATGAAAAGTTCCTCAGCTCCGATGGTGCTAGAAGTAGCGTCGACAACACTGTTTGACAGAGAGCAAGGAATTAATTGGGGGAACACTGGCACGACGATGCTTATGGCGATGTACACCCTGATTCTAGAAGATTTAACAAATATGAACACTTTTTTGAAGAGTTTTTGGATGCACCTATTGGAGAATCGACTGTAGGCTCTATTAGGGGCAGAAATTCATAAAAAAAAGGCCCACTCTTGGTTTCTCTTCATTCCACTTCATTCCGTTACCGTCATTTCTCATTTCCATCTTCATTGCACCACCATTTTAGAGTCTGTTAGTGAGTTTTCTGTAAGAGTTAAGAGTTTTTGTGGTGAGATTAAGTGTTAATTCTTCTCTAAGGGTGTTGGAGAAGGAGAAAAGTGAGAAATTTCTTCTCCATTATTTCGTAGGAGAGACTATAAGGGATTTGCTTTGAGAAAGAGTTTCAAATAAGTCTTGTTTTCTTGTTAGTAATGTATGAATTTTCTTTTAAATATAAAATTTGTGTTTTGTTGTATCTTTCTCATGAAGTCTGACTAGTTTCTTTTATATTTTCTCTATTATGAGATATGGTGAAATGATGAGATAATATGGATGTGCCAATATTAAAATCTAAAATAAATTTTGATGATTTTTCAACTCCAAACTTAATTTACTTTTTAATCTGGTCATTAGAATTGTTAAAAAGTTATGTGAAACATACAATCTGGGAAATTGATTATGAGTTCTACAAAGAAGTGAGGATCACATTTGATTTCCTGAAGGAGAATTTTGTTCATGGAATTAAGTGCAAATAAATATGAAAATATACTGTGTTGTGTGTAGAATTGGAGAATATTTTGGGTGATAGACTAAAATCCCCAATTCGTTCTTAGTGTTTAAAAACTAAAACGAGAGTTAGCCTTCTGGTGAAGGTAAATGGGAGCTCTGGATAGGAGCCAGAATCCTCCTAGCCTAGCCATGGATTTAGAGATTAAACTTGAGATTAGCCAATGATTTTCTACAACACTGTATCAGGGTAGAGAATTAAAACTTCTCCTGTTTGGCACAATATATTTTAAACCATTTATCTCATCTCATTTCACAAAAACCACATTGTAGTGGGAAAGATGCTTTTCACATAAGAAATGTTCATCAGATAAACATAGTCTAATAGTTTAGTAGTTACTGTTTAAACTTTCGTTTCAGTTTTACTAATAGTTAAATAATTTAGTTTTGATCATACCTCAGCAATCGAAATTAGTGACAGTAATTTCATTTTACTTGCTATGAACTTCCTATTAAATTTATCATATCAAGTTTAAACCTTTCTCGTAGGATCAATATTCGTGGCTTAAATAGAAAGTCCTTTATTACTTCATAACAATACGTATACTTGTGTAGAATCCTAACATTAATTGCTCAAATTTCTTAATCATAAACTTTATAATTTTTACACAACTATATTCTTGGGATCAAGTTTTTGGCGTCGTTGCCAGAGAAGGTAATGATAAGTTAAATAGATTTGGTAAATTAGGAAATTTATATGAAATTATAAAAGAAAAATCAAATTAATTAAATAATTAAAAATACAAAAAAAATATATTTTTATTTTTGTTTAAGAGTATTTCTTTCTTTGCCAATTATATTTGTTTATGTGAAATATTGTTTCTAAAGGTTTAGTTCCTTACGATCCACAATTAGAACGTACAATTAGAAAAATTTGAAAACAACAGAAAGAAATTAAAAATTTAAATGAAATGACAAATAACTTAGATAATCCAATAAATGAAAATTGATAAAGACCTTTAAAAGATTATGCTAATCCGACAGCAGATGAACTTCACTTGACTATTCAAAATCTTGATATTGCTGCTAACTCATTTGAGCATAAACCTGCTATTATCCAAATGGTGAAAAATAATTAGTTTGGAGGAACACCTACTGAAGATCCCAACTTACATCTTGCTAGTTTTCTTGAAATTTGTACTACTTTTAAATATAACAGAGTGTCTAATGATGTTGTTAGGCTTAGACATTTTTTTTATTAAGGGATGAAGCCAAGGCTTGGTTAAATTCATTAGCACCTGGATCTATGAGAACTTGGGGAGAACTATCACAAAATTTCTTGGCTAAATATTTTCCACCCAGGAAAACTGCTAAGCTTAGAAACGTTATTACATCTTTTTGTCAGTTGAAGGGATCGATATATGAAGCTTTGAGAAAATTTAAAGATCTTCTTAGAAAATGTCCACACCATGCTTTACCAGATTGGTTAATAATTCAAATATTTTACAATAGATTACTAGGATCACTTAGATCTATTATAGATGTTGTTGATGTATCACTAATGTCAAAACTTTTGATGAAGTATATTCTTTAATTGAAGAAATGGCTACTAATAATTTTCAACGGCCCTCTGAAAGGGTAAATACTAAGAAAGTAGGTAGTATTTATGATTCTAAGTCAATGTCTACTTTTGTATCTCAAATTGCTGCTATTTTGAAAAAGATTGATCAAATTGGAGTGAATTATTCTCAAATACCCCCAATTTTAGATGAAAATTTACTAGGATAGATAATTGATACTTAATCATCTTATGAAACTTTAAATGCTATAAATAATTAAAATAACAATCCTTATTCTAACTTTTATAATCCTAGATGGAAAAATCAACCTAATTTTAGTTGGAATAATTATAACAATTTGGTGAATTCTTCTAGAAATTTGAACAATCAAGGAAATCTTAATTATCGACCTTATTATCCTCATAGACTTAACTCTAACCCTAACCCACAAGTTAAGGAAAAGAAGTTGATGATGGGAGAAGTAATGTTGAACATGGGAAATCATATACAGAATAAAGGATCTGCTATTATAAATATTGAAAATCAATTAGGACATATTGCTACTGCACTCAGTAATGGACCTTCAGGAATTCATCTTAGTACTGTTGAAGTTAATCCAAAAGATCAAAATAAGGAGAAAATTAAAGCTATTCAACTACGTAGTAGAAAAGATGTTGAAACAAGGATCCAAAGAGAAAATGAGGTTGATGAAGAGAAGGAAGAAATTGAAAGTTACCAAAATGAAAATAAACAAACATAAAGTCCTTTAGATAAACCAATACCTCTGTTTCCTCAAAGGCTGAAGCAGAAGAATAAAGATAAATAATTTACAAAATTTTTTGAAATCCTTAAGAGGTTAACGATGAATATTTCTTTTGTTGAAGCTTTGGAAAAAATGCCAAGTTATGTGAAATTTATGAAGGATATACTAAACAATAAATGGAAGTTTACGGATCATGAGACCGTTGCACTCAGTGAAGAGTGTAGAGCTATTATTCATAAAAGCTTCTTGAAAAATTAAAAGATCCTGGTAGTTTTACTATACCTTGTCTTATAAGTAAAAAGTTTTTTTGGAAAAGCTTTATGTGATTTAGGAGCAAGTATCAAAATATGCATTTATCGACATTTAAATGTTTAGATTTGGGAGAGATTTCTCGTACTACTGTAACTCTTTAGTTAGTTGATCGATCAATAAATCCATAAGGAGTTATAAAAGATATATTAGTAAAAGTGAATAAATTTATTCTCCTGTAGACTTTATATTATTGGATATGGGGGAAGATAAATATATTCCTATAGTTTTGGGGAGACCATTTCTTGCGACATGGAAAGCTGTGATAGATGTACAAAAAGGAGAATTAATAATGAGAGTTAATGATGAAGAAGTAACATTTAACATTGCAAAAACTATGAAATATCCTACAATAGAAAAAGATAAAGAATATTTCAGGATGGAAGTAACTGATTTTCTGAGTAATGAACTGTTTAAGAATGAATTTTAAAACAAATTAAATCAAGGAGAATTTCTTAAGAACGAGGATGAAACAAAAGAAGAAGATTTGGATTATATTCAGGGCAAAATTGAAACTTTAGACTTATTGGAAAACAATCATGAAAATCTTATTCCCTTAAGTATTAAACCCCCTGAACTTGAGCTGAAGATATTACCTGCCCATTTAAAATTTGTATTTTTAGGAGAGTCATATACATTGCCTGTTATTGTATCTTCTGAGTTAACTAAAATTCAAGAACAAAAATTAATAAGATGTTAAAGAGATATAAAAATACTTTTGGATGGACTTTAGCAGATATTAAAGGAATTAGTCCTTCACTTTGTATGCACAGAATTCTATTAGATGAACAATATGAACCTAAAGTTGATCCTTAAAGGAGATTAAACCCAATAATGAAAGAAGTTGTTAAAAAAAAATTTTTAAAATGGTTAGATGGTGGAATTATATATCCTATTTCACACAGTGCTTGGGTAAGTCCAATTCACTGTGTTCCAATGAAAGGAGTGACCATTGAAGAAAATGAGAAAAATTAATTAATTCTAATAAGATAAGTTATTGGTGGGTGATTTGTATTGACTATAGAAAATTAAACATGGCCACAAAAAAAGATCACTTTACTTTACCCTTTCTATACCAAATGTTGGATAGATTGGGTAGAAATAAATACTATTTCTTTTTAGATGGATGTAGCGGTTATCACCAAATTCCAATTACTCCAGAGGATCAAGAGAAAACAACATTTACAAGCCCATATAGAACATTTGCTTTTCGTATAATGTCGTTTGGACTATGCAATGCACCTACAATATTTTAAATGTGTATGATGTCAATTTTTAGCAGTTTTATTGAACATGGAATGGAAGTGTTTATGGATGACTTTTCTATATTTGGAACTTTGTTTGAATTACTTTTAAATAATTTAGAAAAAGTCTTAGAGGAATGTAAGAAAATCAACCTAGTACTAAATTGGTACAAATGTCAATTTATGGTTCCAAGAGATATTGTACTTGGGGATAAAATTTCTAAAAACGGCTTAGAATATCCTACAAAAAATAATGTTATTGAAAAATTACCACCTCCTACTAATGTTAAAAAGGGTAAGAAGTTTTCTAGAACATGCTGGTTTTTACAGGCGCTACATAAAAAATTTTGCAAAAAAAACTAAGCCATTATGCCAACTTTTAGAAAAAATGCAAAATTTGATTTTAATGAAAAATTCATAAAAACATTCAATTATTAAAAAAAAATTAATCATTGCACTTATAGTAGTTCCACCTCACTCGAAAAAATCATTTGAAATTATGTGTGATGCTAGTGATTATGATATTGGGGCTATTTTAGGACAAAGGCACAACAATGCTTTTAAAGTGATATATTATGCTAGTAAAACTCTAAATGATGCTTAAATAAATTACACTACTACTGAAAGAGAGTTATTAGCTATTGTTTATGCCTTTGATAAATTTAGACCATAATTAATTAGAACTAAATGTATAGTGCATACGGATTATTCTACTATTAAATACTTGATGCAATACAAAGATATTAAACCAAGATTAATTAGATGGATACTTCTATTTCCAGAGTTTGATTTTTCCATAGTTGATAGAAAGGGAAATGATAATCAAATAGTTGATCATTTGTTTAGACTAGAAAGAGAAATATTAATTAATTTTGCAAATGAAATTTTAAAAAATTTCCCTGATAAACAATTATATAGTATTGATGAAGTGGATGTATCGTGGTATGTTGATCTAGTAAATTATATTTCAAGTCATATTCTACCATCTAATATTAAAAATCCACAATTGAAGAAATTAATACATGATTTAAAATTCTAATTTTGGCATGACCCATATTTATATAAACAATGTAAAGATCTAATTATTAGAAGGTGTGTGCCTTATGAAGAAACTCAATTGATAATTGTAAGATCCCATGATTCTAAATTTGGAGGACATTTTGGAACAAATAGAACTACATATAAGATTTTGCAAGCTGGATTTTATTGGCCTACTTTCTTTAGAGATGTTAATAAATACATTTAAACATGCGATCGATGTCAACAAGTAGGAAATATTTCTAAGAGAAATGAAATGCCTCTAAATTACACATTAGAAGTTGAAATTTTTTATGTGTGGGGATTAGCTATTATGGGACCTTTTATGCCTTCATTTGGAAAATTTTATGTATTACTTGTTGATTATATGTCCAAATGGATTGAAGCTATGGTTGTACATAGTTGTAATGCTCGGAGTGTTTCTAAATTTTTAATTAAACATATTTTTACAAGATATGGAATGCCAAGAGTAATTATTACGGATGGAGGATCTCATTTTAAGAACAAAAGAATCGAAAAATTGATTAAGAAATATGATATTATGCATAGATTTTCTACTGCTTATCATCCTCATACTAGCCGTCTAACATAAATATCAAATCGTGAGATTAAACAAATTTTAGAAAAAGCTGTAAATCCTTATAAATTGAATTGGTGTGCTTGATTAGATACTACATTATAGGGATATAAAACTACTTATAAGACTCTTGTTGGAATGTCCCAATATAGACTTATTTTTGGAGAAACATGCCACTTACCAGTAGAATTAGAGCATAAAGCATTTTGGGCTATTAAGGAATTTAATTTTAATTTAAAGGATGCTGATGAGAAAAGATTGTTGCAACTCAATGAACTTGAGGATATTAGAATTGAAACATATGATAATGCAAAAATTTATAAAGAGAAAAAGAAAATATGACATGATCGGATGATTATTAAGAAGAAGTTTGAGCCTGGATAAAAGGTTTAGTATATAATACAAGATTGAGATTATTTCTAAGAGAACTAAAATCAAGATGGTTACGATCATTTAAAGTGATTAAAGTCTATCATTAGGAAAACTCTCTTATTAAAGATCCTAACACTGGAAAAATATTTAAAGTTAATGCACATTGATTTAAAGAAATATTGTTATGAAGGACACATACCTTAATTTAAAGAAGTCTTAATGTTAAGTCAACCCAACTAAACAAATGGCATGTCAGGCTGACGACTTTAAACCAAGCGCTTTGTGAGACACAACCAAGATATATATATATATATATATATTATTTTGTTTAATAAGTGTTTATATATTAGTAGATAATAATCTTACACAATTTTAAATATCATAAATTAAAAAAACTATTCGTATTAGAAGAAAAATTGGAATCGATTTGAACAAAAAAAAATTGCAAAACGTGAATTTGGCCTCTAGCACCGACGACACCAGAATGGGCGCCAATGGTGCTCTCAGATAGACCATAACGCCGACAGTGCATTGGGAGCACCAACGGCGTCGACAGCGGTATGCATCTTTCAAGATAAATTTGGCAGACTTTTGCTGGATTTCGCTCCATAATAATTGCCAAGAATATTTTTTAAAGTCCTAAAATCTGCCTTGGATGACCAGAAACTTACTAATTTTGAATTCCATGGCCTCCAATTCCAGAAATACTTCCAGGTATGAAGTTTGTAATAGAAGAAAGTTTATTAGTTTTGATGCACAGAGATTATACGACAAAATCATTACAAAGAAGAGATTGACAAAGGAGAGAGGCTTTGTAAATCATGGATTGATTAATCCAAGTTCTCTGATTGATAAGATCATTGTATAAAGATGATGGGAAGTTCTGTGCTACACGATTGCTGCAGTTGTTGTACCATCGGTGAAAGAAATCTATGCTAACTTACATGGAATTACCCAAGAAGTTGTCTTTGTACGAGGTACGGCTATTCCATTTACTCCTGCACGAATCAGTGAGTTGTATATGATAGAAAACATTTCAATCTATCTTTATAGAAATTTTATCCCTGCGAGAGATTTGATGCAAAATGTCTATAATTTTCTAACGAATAAAAGAGATATTTGGGAAATGCGAGATGAGGGATATATTAGTTTCTCTATTTCATCACTTAATCCAATATCAAAGCAGTTGAATTTCTTGATTTCTGCAAAAATACGCCCTACCATGAAGATTAGTAGAGTCACCAAAGAAAGTGTTATTTTAAATTATTGCATTTAAATGGAAAAGCCCATTGATATATGATCTATCATTTTTAAATCTTTTATGGGTATTATTATAAATGGGCCGATTTCTGGACATGGGCATCCTTCATCAATTTCCCTACTTTGTTGTCAATCTCAAGTTCCACGTGAAATTTGGCAAAAAGCTTTATTGCCTTGGGAGCCCATGGTTCCTATTGATGATAATTATGTTGGGAATGAGAATGAAGCATTAGATGTTATCATAGATCATTCATCACATGCTTCAAATCCATTGATGCCACGAATAATTGGAAGTTCACTTGCTTTGGAAAAGAATTGAAGAAAATTGAAAGAGAACTTCAGAGTATTATGAATGCGGTGGGAGATCATAAGTAACTTTTTGATCAACTAGATTGGAGGATGAATGAGAATTTTGATCATACTGGGATATTTAAAGCAGGATAAGTGTGGATCTTTAAAGAAAAAGGATGGATTGAAAAAATTCAACTGATCAATTCCCGTACTGACCCTTCTACAATCTGTACATTCATTACCAGTCTATGGGAGATATGAGAGGAGGAGAAAGCATTGAAGAAGAGGCAGAAAAACTGAAGAATTTGGACTCTCTACTAGTTTAAAAATATTTATGTATTTAGTGTGATTGTGTGGATTTGATTTAGTTTGTTTTGCTTTAGAACTTTTTGAAATTTGATTGTGTGTATAGTTTTGTGTCAGCATTTAGTGTTGTGGCTTGATTTTGATGTTGATTTATAATTTAGTTTTCTTTGTGTGTGAAAGTGTGATTAGAAAAATGTATTTATAAGTGTATTTTCATATATAAAAGTTAGTTTATTGTTGTTTGTGAAAATGTTTATTTGTTAATTATTGTTAGATAAAAAATTATGCTTAAAAATACTAAAAAAGAAAATTGAAAGGAAATTGAAAATTGAATATATCGAAAATTGGAATTTTTAGGCCATCGGCGTGGACGATGCTGGCATGGTCGCCGACGACGCCCTTGACCCGAGAACAACCATAACACCTTAAATTTCACAATTTTCACCATAAATTGCCTTTTTTTTCCCTTTGAGTCTCCTTCAACCTCCAGTTTTCATACCTAGGGCTTGATTTTTGTCAGATTTGAGGCGATTTCAAGGCAAAGGAAGTTTGGATTTCATCTTTCATAGGTAAGAGCTACACTTTAAACTTAAAATTTTTAATTTTCTCCTAGGATTTATCTCACATTATCGAGATCCAAAAATTTTGGAATTTTTTGAGAGATTTTGAGAAAATCCTTTGGTGAAGAACTCTTAGTTAGTGGATTTAAGTTTAAAACGTTTTACATTGTGATTTTTGGAATTTTCTGAATTTTAACAAAGTTTTATTGAATTTTCTTAGATTTTCCATGGCTTTGAGAATGAGCAAATGAAAAAAAAAGTAGATTATGATGAACAAAAAATTGTCAGCCTAAAGGCTAGTGCTCGATTTCATAGTCTACGTGAAAATAAAAAAGTAATTTTGGATCGGGGATTTAAAAATATTGGTGGAGATGTTAAGCAATTAATCAATGCTTGACAGTGGGAAAATTTCTGTTATTTTACTGACGATGCTATTATTAATGTAGTGATGGAGTTCTACGCAAATTTTACAAAAGCTTCTGACGACTATGCTTTTTTCATGGAAAAAATGGAGGAGTTTTCTCTAAGAAAAATTAATGAGTTTTATTAGTTGGAAGATGTTTACAGATGCCATTATAAATTGTTTTATGCTATAAATGAGGCCTTGGATGAGGTTATTTATTATCTGACTTATGGAAAAGGGACCTGGAAAGTCAAAAATGGTGTTAAAGTAAACTTCCCCTTTCTATGCTTAATGTAGTATCTAAGGCCTGACACTACTTTATTTCTGGAAGAATGATTCCGACAAGTCATCATAGTGAGGTGATCAAGTGATGGAGATAAATGTAGGCTCTATTATTTATATGAACACTAGATCTATTACTTTAGGAGAGACCTCTGGTGGTTTGGCACACCCTACACTTACTTTCACACTTTGTGAATAGGCAAGAGTTTATTTTAGATTAGATGAGGAGAACATTGAGCCTCTAATACCTATTGGGCCTGCTAACATAATGACATATGATTCTCATGTTGATTGGAGATCTCGAGGTAAGACCAGGGATATTCCTTCTACTTCTACGACCCCTACTTCTAGTGACCCTACTCTTCGAGAACTGTTGGACCAAATGATGATTCAACAGGGATATATTTTAAGAGTGGATCATAGAATGCAAAACATTGATGCAAGAAATGCTCACGCTAATGATTTGATTTGGCAAAAGTTTGAATATGATGCTATGGTGAGATACATGAAGGGTGATCATTCAGTTCAGTTTCCTACTCACCTTATTTTTACTCCATATCAACGACAGAATTTTGATGTAGATGAAGAAGAAGACGACGATGATTGGTGATCTTTGTTTTAGTGTATGTTTGATTGTACTTTGTTATTGTGTTGCTTGTTTCTATTATATTTTTGAGACTGTTTGTTGTTAGATTGTAAGACTTTATTTTGTTGTTATGTTGTGTTGTGAACTGTAGTTTGTAAAACTATAAATATTTCTGAAATACAGTTTATTTATGTTATTAGTTTCAGTATTTTGTTAAGTGTAGTGTAATTAACTCTTTCTCAGTAGATTTTATATGTATTATGTGTAATTTAATGTTTTAAGTCTTGTAGCTTTTCATAGTAGCACCTGCAGTATTTCATAATTAAGTTTCAAAATCAGAACCTTCAATAGGTATGTCTTTTCTTTATGTATTTAATGTTTTCTTTCACCCATTATTTTTCAGTTCTTTATGCTAAATCTTTTAAAAATTTAAGTTTGGGGGGAAGAAAAATTGCTTTTTAAAAAAATAAACCTAATTTTATTTGTCCTCACTTAACTATATTTTCAAAAATTTTAAATTTAACATGGCCTTTGGTATTAGGGGTTAAATTTAGCTAACAATTTTTAAGTTTTTAAATATATAGTAAACTTAAGTAAAAATTTTCAATAATAAAGATTAATTTCAGAGATTAAGATATTTGGCATAAGAGAATAAGACTATGCTTTTCTATTTTTAGTAAAGAAATTTGTATTTTTGAAGCATTAAAAATTTTGAAGGTTCATATAAGAAGAAAATAATTAAACTTTATCAACTTTTTAAGCTAATATAAATTTGTTAAGTGAAGAAATGTGAAAAGTTTTTTAATTTAAGAAGAGGATAGTGAAGTTAAAAATCATTAAAGGTTATCTAGATATAGTAATCCTCACATATAAAAAGAAGAAAACAAAAGAAAGGAATAAGGATTAAAAATGATCCTGAAGAAGAAAACAAGAAAAGATAAATAAAGAAAAAAAAGATAATGTGCGGAGAAGCTTGAGGAGATGCCTAATTAAAAATGTGTTTCACTTGAATCAACTTAAAGAAGAAGGCTTGGTTATATTTTCTAAACTTATACTTGAGTGTTAACTTATTTACTAATAAAGTTTTATAAAGTTCTTTTTCATATAAATACTTTAAGTGGCTTTAATATGGAAATTTACAATTTTTCTTTAATGGAATAGAAAATAAAAAACCTTGGACTTGAATGCTGAATTTTCTTACATCTTTTGTATTAACTGGAGTTTTTTTAAATTTTTTTCTTAAGTTTAGCTATTTTATTTAGTGGAAAAAAATATAGAAATCTAAAAGTTAAATTCTTTACCATAAGTTATATTTTTTATATAGTAGAGGAGATACTTGAAGACAAGTAACATGTAAGTTTGAGGGATTTTGATTCACCAAAAGTATATGAATTTTTTGACCCATATTTTATAATCATTTTTGGAGATACTGCACTTTAATAGAAGGTATTTTTCATGTTTTCTTGCAGGTTGTTGATTTTTAGGACTTGGAGGAAAAAGAAAGCAAAAAGGATGAAATTTGGAGACAAAATGGAGAATATGAAAAGTTACTCAGCACTGATGAAGTCGTATGATAGAGAGAAAGAAATTAATTGGTGGAAAAATTTGGGCGCCGAAGGCACTTATGGCAGTTCAAACCCTGTTTCTAGAAGATTCAATGAATCTGGATGCTTTTTGTAGAGTTTTTGGATGCACCTATTAGAGAACAAACTCTAAGCTTTTTTTGGGAAAAAAATTCATCAGAAAAAGGGCTCTCTTGGACTCTCTCTTGGTTTCTCTTCATTCTACGTCATACCTTTAGCACCATTTCTCCTTTCCATCTCCATTACACCACCATTTTAGAGTAAATTATTGAGTTTTCTCTAAGAGTTTAGAGATTTTGTGGTGAGATTAAGTGTGAATTCTTCTCTAAGAGTGTTGGAGAAAGAGAAAAGTGAGAAATTTCTTCTTCCAACATTTCCTAGGAGAGGCAACAAGGGATTTGCTTTTAGAAGGAGTTTAAGATATGTGTTGTTTGTTTATTAATATTGTATGAATTTCTTTTTATGTAAAATTTGTGTTTTGTTGTATCTTACTCATGAAGTCTGAGTAGTTTCCTTTATCTTTCTCTCTACTTTGAGATATGGTGAAAAGATAAGATAATATGGATGTGCCAATATTAAAATATAAAATAAATTATGATGATTTTTCACCTCTGAACTTAATTTACTTTTTGATCTGGCCAATTGAACTGTTAAAATGTGTTGTGAAACATATGATATGGGAAATGGAGTATGAGTTCTACAACAGAGTGAGGACCACATTTGATTCCATGAAGGAGAATTTTGTTCATGGAATTAAGTGCAAATAAATAAGGAAATATACTTTATTGGGTGTAGAATTGGATAATATTTAAGGCGACAGACTAAAATCCCCAATTTGGTCTTAGTGTTTATAAACTAAAGCGAGAGTTAGTCTTCTGGTGAAAGGAAGTGGGAGCTCTGGAGTGGGAGCCATTATCCTCATAGCCTAGCTACGGATTTAGAGACTAAATCTGGTAATAGTCAATGATTTTCTATAACACTGTATCAAGGCAGAGAATTAAAATTTCTCCTATTTGGCACAATACATATTAAGCCATTTATCTCTTCTCATTTCACCAAAACCTAATTGTAGTGGGAAAGATGCTTTTAACATAAGAAATCTTTATCACATAAACATAGTTTAATAGTTTAATAGTTACTGTTTAAACTTTTCATTTCAGTTTTTCTAACAGTTAAATAATTTAGTTTTGATCATACCTCGGCATTTAAAATTAGTGACAGTAATTTTGTTTTACTTTTTGTAAATTTCCTAGTAAATTTATCATTTCAAATTTACACCTTCCCCGTGGGATCGATATTCAGGGCTTAAATAGAAAGTCCTTTATTACTTGATAATGATATGTATAGTTGTGTAGAATCGCAAGAATAATTGCTTAAATTTATTAATCATAAACTTTAAAATTTTTACACAACTATATTCTCGGGATCACTTTTCCACTCACAACCTTAACCCCAAACATGCCTAACTTTGATCCCTTGACCCTTTGGGAGACTCATGTGATGGTCCTCTAGACCCTTTAATCCTAAGCTAGGTTTTTGTTAGGACCAGTACATGAAGGACCCGAATTAGGGAATTTTTTTGGTCCATGGCTCAAGTAGGGTGATTGACACTCCAATTTTACCAAAATACCCAACTTAGCCTTTTGCCCACAAATCCAAATTATCAAATTTCCCTTGAAACCCCAAATTTGACCAAAATTCCCAAAATTACCCAAAATACCCAACTTTGTCCAAAAATAATTTCAAACCATTTGAAACCACTAAAATTGGCTAAAGCACCTCAAAATTTCCAAAATTACCAAAATACCCTTGGTGATCCAAATTGTCCCAAAACCCTAAAAAAAACTTCAAATGTCCCCAAAATCAACTTGAACAACTCCATTGAGCCAATTTGACCAATTTGACCTATTTTGACCAAAAGCCCTAAATTTCCTTTAAAGTCCCAATTACCCCAATTCACCTCTAATGTCTAGCTATTTTATTCCAATTCTCCACAATTTCAATTCCAAACTCAAATTCATCATGTCCAAGCTTGATTTAAATAAAATCCAAGTCAAATTGACCCACATTTTAATCTAATCTCAAACCAAACCAAAACGGCACAACTTGACTCAAAACCAAAATCTCACCCAATTGAATCCCAAAATCCATCCAATTGCCCCAATATTACATCATAAGCTCTTTACAACTTTTTCACACATCTAATTGAACCTTTAATTATCCTTGGTCAAGACTCAATTTCACTTAAAATCAACTTGGTCCAAACCCCCAACTTTTCCCCAAATTGGTCATGTCCCCAAATTCAACCATATTGAACTCAATAACCCCAAAATTTCCACCCAATTTCTATCCAAAACTCTTCATGAAAATCACTCACATCAAATTAAACCATCAATTGGGCCTTAGCCAAACTCTAGCCCAACTCCAACCCAAGTCTAACCCAACACCTCCAAAATTGACCAAATATCCAAATCCTCCAAATTGAACCTCCAAATCAATTCATAATCACTCCAAATGTTTTCTAAACATTTTTGTGACAAATATTGACTTCATCTTGATACATAAATTGAATTTAATGGCATGGCTAGCCCAATCTAAACCCAACTTCAAGCCAAATTTCCTAAAAATGAACCCATGACCCAAATGTAACCAAAACTACCCAAAGTGATAAACCTAAGGCCACTACAGCCACCAACTTGACTCTAGTGACCAGGCTAAACCCATCTAGCCCACACTATGTAAGACATGGAGTAAAGGACCCCTAATTTAAGGGATTTGGTTTCCTAAAATGCTTAAGCTAAAGATATCTTCACTGAAACCCATCACCAACCCAAATTAATTGCTTTTACAAATTCCCCTGAGGTCCTTGAGCCACATTAGCACCTCCCCTGCCCTGGCCAGCCACCCTATTCACCAGAGGAGCCAATAACAAGAGCTCCTATGCCACAATCCAAACCCAAACTCACCCATCCAAGCTGTCCACCTCTAATTAGCTTTGACACTTTTTATCCCTCCATCTAAGCATTATTTTACACCCTTTAATTGGTCGTTGCAACCACCCATTACTCCTTTATTTAAACCCCCTCCTCCATGGCCAAAAGAGAGAGAGCTTCATATCTTTTGGAAACTCTGCCAAAATCCAACTAGAGCTTCCCCAAATCTTCCTAAGTTCAATTCCTTGCTCTCAGCCACTCAAAGTCACTCCACAGAGCCAATTTCATCATTGAAATTTGCCCTAAAGACAAGACATAATTCTCCATAGCTCCACAATGAACCAAACTCCAATTAACTTTGCACACACTATCCCTTGAGTGAGAGAAGTTGATTACCCACAAGAGCCTTATCATAGGAGCCTCTAACCTAGCTCTGAACCAACACCTAGAATCGGCCTTGGTCAAAGTCATACATAGGAAATTCACCACAGTGTAGAACTTTGTCTGGAGGTTCATTGGACTCATTTGAAGCTGTTACAACCATCTGATTGAAGCATCCCCTCTCAGACAAAGGTATTGAGCTCTCACCCTAAATCGAGCTTAAAATGATTCTTCATATGTATTTACTACATTTCATACTGTATCAAGCATATGGATGTGTTCGTTGTGAGTAGATGAAGGTGTAGGAACAAACTTGAAGTGATTTGTTTGAGTTTAGCTTGAGATCGTAGGACTAGAAGCTTAATGGTTCACGGGATCTGACCATTGGGTACGATGACTCACAGTCATCCAATCGTGCATGTATTGGAGGGATGGAAGAGATCAAGCCGGACGGGCTCTTGGTGCATGAACTGAAGGCTGAATCAACTGGCAACATCCAATCAAAAGAAGACGCATGCGTGATTTGGAAAAGACGAGGATGACGTAGTGGATGAGTTGGATAAGTAGAAGAATCGTGATTTTTTTGAATTAAATTAATTCCCGATCTTTAAAAATCCATTTCTTTTCATAAAATATCATAAAAATAAAAATAAAAACAATACTCTCTTGCTCAGCGAACAAAGGAGAATAATTTGGACCAAAAGTAAATATTATTTATTGACTCTTTCATTTTTAATTAATTAAATAGCCTCTATGGCATTTTAATTCATTATGATTAAATATTGCCCATCATGGCTTAAAATTTTTATGACATGTTCCTCATGACAGAGGGGATGTTCTCTAATTTTTCCAAGGTAAGAGAGTATCTCAGAGCTTCTAACCCTAATTTTCAAGCTTGGATGGCTATTTTGGCTTTAATTAATTATATAAATTAAAATATAACTTGAAAAATTATGAGATAAATTTTAGTAGGTTCCTTGTGGTTAGAGAAATTTATCAAAAATATTATGATGGTCTGAATAGATTTGTAAATTTCTATATTTAATTAAATGTTTATATCATGTATTAATTTATTTAATTTAAACATCCATCAAAAGTTAATGAAATAAATTCCAAATTGTGTGTAAAGATCATCTAAATTCACATTAAAATTTTGGAAACTATTTGATTTAGTTTGAACACTAAAGTTGATTTTAGGAGGGAGATTGTATTTTTATACAAAAAAAATTATATTAAAATAAATGCACTTAAGAAAATTATGAAAAGTGGTTTTCTGAGTTTCTTGTGATTAGGGGCACTTATGAAAAATTAAAATTACTTTTGAGAAAATATTTCATTTTTTATCAATATTTTAACGTAAAAATAATTAAAAATAATTAAAATTTTGAAAAATTCAAAAATATCTCAAAAAGTTCTTAATGGTTTCCTAATCACTTTAAACTCATTAAAATAAAATTTTCAACTTTTATAAGTTAAAAATAAATTTCTATGAGCTTAAAATGTATTTGTCATATTCTCTCATTAAAATAATTATAATAAATAAATTAAAAATCTTACAAATATAAAATTTATTTCTCTAAATTCTCTGGACTCAGGGAGGTTTAATAAAAATATAAAAATAATTTTTTGCAATTAAAACATTTTCTTCATCCATAAAAATTAATAAATAATTATAAAATTAAATTAAAATTAAATTTAAAAAATCATAGTATTTTGCCTGAGTGTTTCTCTGACCTAAATAAACCTCTAATAACTTTTCCCATGAAAAAAAATTTACTTTAATTTATTAAATAAATCATTATTGAAAATCCTATTCTCTAGGTTAAAATAATTATTTAAATTAAATAAAAATTTTGAAAACATCATTTTCTCCTTTTATGTTTTAATTGACCCATGGGCAGGGTAATTTAAAAAATTTTGAAAGTCATTTGAATTTGCTTTAATGAGTTATGAGGTAAACGACCTCAAGGGCAAAAATGGTCATTTTGGACTTTTGTGCCTTAATTAAAATTTAGGATGAATTAAAGGAAAAAATGGGTAATTTTGATCTTAATGAATATTTTGGATGATTGAAATGCAATGGGTTAAAAGGTAGAAACCAATTTGCCACAGTTCCATGGTAAGAACAAAATTATAATTTGTTAAACCACAATGATTTGGAAGTTAATAAAAATTAAATGATTATGGTGTGATGGGATTAAGTTAGGAGGATGATAGTTAACTTATTTTAAGCCCATATTTGGATGATATGATCTTTAAATAAGGATATGTATCACTTAAATTTAAATCTTAATGATTGTCACTTTCTCCCACTAAAATTATTAAAGGCTTGGTAGTGATCTAGGACCAATGTTTAAACTTTTTTGATGGGATTTAGAAAAATAAAATGATTAATGATAAACACCTATAAGCACTACAAGCCCAACTTTAGTGGTGGGAACAAAAATCCCTACTGACTTGAGCTTGCCCTAAGGGCATTCACCTACATAACTCTTAGGTAAATTATCAACTGATCAACTGAGTACCATGCCCTCGGATGATTGAAATGTCAAAGTTCGTTGAGTAGTGCGGTAACCTTTTTAACTTGACCTTGGATAATTAATGGAAAGATATGATAAGTTTAAAATGTACTCAAAATCTTTTAAGAGAACATTAAAGTAGTTCAGGGTCATTCCCCGAACACTTTGGAATCTCTTCGATATTTTGAAGGACAAATTGAAATTTTTATATTTTGTTCTAAAATCATCCACTATGATCTTTTGGGACTCAATAAGTCATAGTTTGGGAGTCTATTAGATAAACCTGTAGCCGTTCAGAACTCGCCGTCCGCGTTCGCCGCCAATTCTGTTTCATTCTCTCATATCATCATGTCTATTATCGATGAGTACGTCGGGGTTGCCACTCTATTTATCTATCTTATTTCCCTTTTTTTACAATTTACCTTCATCTTTTGGATCAAGTAAAAGATCCTCTAGTATTTAAGGAATTAGGAAAAAGGGAAAGGGAAAATGATAGAAAACAAGAGAAATGTTGGGTGGTAAACTTATAGAGAAGACTCTAGAATGTCAAAATCTTATATAAAAATAACCACATAAATGGTCTGATAACCATAGATTTAGGTTGATCACCTATTCTGAATTCTTAATTTTACTATAGGAGCAAGCTCCTAAAGTTAGTTACATGTTAGGCAATTCTAGATTTATGTAAGAAAACTCCTGATTCTCGTTAACACTCATTTTTCTAAAATGTTAAGGTCAAGGAAAGAAACATCAAATGTTTTATTCCTGGGGTAATAGATTCCTAAGATTCTAATTCTGCCCTAAAGTTTTTGTTTTGTTCATGTCATGTCATGTCATTTTATTCTTTTTATATATTTTCTTTTTGTTTCTGTCATGTCATATCATTTTTTTTTGTTTATGTTTTTGTCATGTCATATCGATTTTATTTATGTCTTTTTATTTTGTTTTTTTTGTTTTTATCTGGTTTTGTCATCTTGAAATTCCGCTTATGAATGTCATCCTGCAAAACAGAGTTCGCACAGCCTATAACATGCAAAAGAAATCTAAAGCAAAATTTTGTTTTCCTTCAATAAACCTGCAAAAGGGAACATGATTAGCATAAAAATTTTTTTTCAGATTTATCAATTTTAGTTGATCATTTAATTGGATGAATATTTTTAAACGACCCGGTCAAGATATCTATGGTTCCGTCATCTTGGGGCCATGAAGTATTCAAATTTACTTAGTCTGAAAGGTGTTTAAACCAGGACCTGAAGATTCTTGCGAGCAACCATAGATTGCGTCATCTAAGAAATGCTTGTAAATCTTAACACAGATGTTTAAGTTGTGCTTTAATGTCTTTTAAGATGAATTTTATGTCATTTGTGTCGGTGAGTTAGATTTTTATGATGTCATTTATTTTAGGTCATATGTCAATTAGACCTTAGAGAGTTTAATTGAAACCTAAGATTTAAGTTTAATGTCGGTGAAATTGAAGAAGATTCAGGTTTAATGTCGGTAAAACCTAGAGTTTTAAGTCCGATGTGGATAAAACTTAAGAAGTTCTAGGTTCAATATAGGTAGAACTTAAAGACCAGAAATGGTTTAAGTCCAATGTAATTATAACTTAAGATGTTTTAGATTCAATGTATGTAGAATCTAGAGTTTTAACTCGAATGTGGAAAGGAATTAAGATGTTTAAGGTTCAATATAATTATAACCTAAAGATTAAAAATGGTTTAAGTCCAATGTAATTAGGACTTAAGATGTTTTAGGTTCAATATAGGTAGAACCTAAGAGTTAATTGGTTTTAAGTCTAACGTAGTTAGGACATAAGGTATTTAGGATCAATGCCAGTAGAACCTAAGGGTTGAATTAGTTTTAAGTCCAATATAGTTATGACTTAAGGTATTTAGGTTTCATGTAGGTAGAACCTAAGGGTTGAATTAGTTTTAAATCCAATGTAGTTAGGACTTAAGGCATTTAGCTTTGATGTTGGAAGAACCTAAGAGTTTAGTTTGTTTTAAGTCCCATGTAGTTACGACTTAAGGTATTTAGGTTCAATGTAAGTAGAACCTAAGAGTTTAATTGAATTAGGTTCAATTTTGACTGAACCTAAAGTTCATGTTGACCTAAGTTCAATTTGAATTGAACCAAAGCTTAAGGTTTTATTTAGGTTCGACATTTGTAGAACTTAGAGTTTGGTTAACTTAGTTTCAAGTTGGATTGAACCTAAGTTATAGGTTTGACTTAAGTCCAATATGGGTTGAACTTAAGTTTGAAGTTGATTTGGGTCAAGTTAGGTTGAACCTAATGTTTGGGTTAACTTGAGTTTAAGTTAGGTTAAACTCAAGTTAATTTTTGGTTAACTTAGGTTCATTGTGAGTTGAACCTAATGTTTGGGTTAACTTGAGTTCAAGTTAGGTTATACTTAAGTTAAGTTCTGGTTAAATTAGGTTCAATGTGGGTTGAACCTAATGTTTGGATAAACTTGAGTTCAAGTTAGGTTAAACTTAAGTTAAGTTTTGGTTAAGTTAGGTTCAATGTGGGTTGAACCTAATGTTTGGGTTAACTTGAGTTCAAGTAAGGTTAAACTCAATTTATGTTTTGGTTAAGTTAGGTTCAATGTGGGTTGAACCTAATGTTTGGGTTAACCTGAATTTGAGTTAGGTTAAACTCAAGTTAGGTTTTCTTTGAATTAATTAAACCTAATTAGGGTTAGGCCTTATTTTAGTAAGGTTTAATTGATTAAGTAGACTTAATATGGGTTAAGTCTAATTGGGTTTAAGGTTAATTAAAATTAATTTGGTAAGGTTTAATTAATTAATTAGACTTAATATGGGTTAATTCTAATTAAGTTTAAACCTAATTTGGCTAAGGTTTAATTGATTAATTAGACTTAATATTAGTTAAGTCTAATTGGGTTTAAGGTCAATAAAGCTTAGGTTAGTTAAGGTTAAATTAATTACTTAGACTTAATATGGGTTAAGTCTAATTGGGTTTAAAAGTTAATTAAACTTAATTTGGTAAGGTTTAATTGATTAATTAGGTCTAATAAGGGTTAGACCTAATTAAGATTGTTGAGTTGAATCTAATGTAGTTAAGGTATAACTAGGTTTTAATTAGGTCTAAATGTGGTTTAAACCTAATTAGGTTTGTATTGAGTTAAACCTAATGTAGTTAAGGTTTAACTAGATTTAATTAGGTTTAAAGGTGGTTTAAAACTAATGAGGTTTGTATTAAGTTAAAATTAATGTAGTTAAGGTCTAACTAAGGTTTAATTAGGTCTAAATGTGGTCTAGACCTAATTAGGGTTTGTTCAGTTAAACCTAATGTAGTTAAGGTTTAACTAGGGTTTAATTAAGTATAAATGTGGTTTAAGCCTAATTAGGGCTTATTAAGTTAAACTTAATGTAGTTAAGGTTTAACTAGAGCTTAATTAGGTCTAAATGTTGTTTAAACCTAAATAGGTGTGTATTGAGTTAAACCTAATGTACTTAAGGTTTAACTAGGCTTAATTAGATTTGAAGGTGGTTTAAACCTAATTAGGTTTGTATTAAGTTAAACCTCATGTAGTTAAGGTTTAACTTTATTTAATTAGGTCTAAAGGCGGTTTAAACCAAATTAGAGTTTTGGGTTCACCTAGATGAAATCTAAGTCTTTTGTTTGATTTGACTTTAATTTAGATCAAGTCTGGGATTAAATATCTTGCCATATTGTGTCTATGGGGTTAGACTCAATGGTCATGAGGATGTTAATTAGACCCTATGTCATTTGGGTCTTAGGTTTAAAGTTTGGTTAACTCTAAGTGTCACTAAGGCTAGTATCCAAGCCTAAAGAAGACTAGGGTAAATATGTAATTTTTATTTTTACAAATTTAATCTTAGAAATGGAATGTCATTTTTAAATTAATATATGGTTAAAATTTTTTTATTTTAGAGTTAAAAAATGTGACTCTAAGTTTTCTAACCATTTCTAATTTTAATTTTCAGTTTCATCAATTTTTATAATTATTTTAAAGATAATTATAAAGTTTGAAAGAAATTAAGAAATTAATGTCTAGGGAGTTTTTCTGGCCTTGGGAAAAATATGGCAGTTTTTCTAGCCTAGAAATGAAATGTCGTTCTAACCATTATATTAGTTGAATGCTAATGTGGCGCTGTTTGATTGAGCAGGGTTTCCACATAGACAATCCACGTGGCCTGGGGTTTTATCTTGTTCAAATAGATGAAACCGCGGTCCGAATGCATCATTACCATCCATTTCAAATATATAAAAATTGACGACATCCATGCATCTTCTCCATCTGCCCCCTTTCTGCAAACCATCCATCTCGTAGGGACAATATCTCACTTGATTCTTTATGAAATTGATTGAGATGTTTTCCTAAAGCTTCATCGTGAGAAGGTAAGCCCATCCATATGGTAATGTATGGGTTTTGAAATAGTTCGTTTCATAAAAGACCAAACTGAGCATGAATTGAGTTAATTTGGCCGTACCTTGGTTTGATGAGGCGAAGCCTCAATCAAATTTGACAGGAACGATGTCTGAGTCTTTGTGAGGCTCCTGGTAGGACCAATTTAAGGTGAAATTGGGTCCGAGCAAATGTTCATCAAAAAAGCTCACGGCTTGATGTAGAACCAGGTCAGAGCTCTAAGGAAGATCCAATTTTTATTGGAATCTTCTTCTTACATCTCAGGGAAGGTGTAGGAGGAGTTAATTTGATGATTGGGTGGGTTTTTTATAGGACCCGAAAATGTCCGGTTTTTTGGGATTTCAGTTTGGCTAAATTGGAAGAGAGAAATTGGTTTGAAGGCTTGATTTAGAGGGGAATCAATTGCCTATGAAGTGGGGAGGAAGTTTGTTGTTGGGAGCATTTGGAATTGCGCAATGTGGTTGGGTCCTCCTCCATGTAGCTTATGGGTTTGGTCATAATTATAGTCATAGTGGCTATGGAACTTAGGTTCACTTGGGGAAGGAAATGGAGGTTGTATCTAGTCTTTGGATAAGTCTCCTAGCCAGGAATATTTAGGGAGGTAACTTCCAATGCATTATCCCCATGGGTTTTCACATAAATTGATATTTAAGCTCATATTTTGGCTCCCCTTTATTGGCTAACTTTAATGGCAGATAAGGCAACTCAAATGGCTTGAATCAGCCTTCATCGTATAAGTTTTATTGGCCATTCAATGTATTTGAGGATGTGGTGACACATATCCCCCTTTCTCTTAATTTTTTTAATTTCATGTTCATCATGTTCATGATGGCTTTAATTATGAATGGATAGAGTTTATAGAAATCCTCTTCTCATTGGAGGATGGCTAAGGTGAATTATGACTCAACCAAGCCATTCCTTAAGAAATTTATAAAGAGATGACACCTCTTTACCACTTTATGACAATGTCATCTTGAGCTTAACCTAGGCTAACCATGGTGGCTCATAAATTTTCCTTATGGATCGTGGGCCGTTATAAGAGGTTCCATGGGTCATGGGTGGCCCATTAGTGATCGCTCATGTGTTAAATTTAAGATTTAAATTTAAAATATGGTTTTAAGGTTACCATGGATTTGTCATACCATGAGCTTAAACCATAATTTTTGTTTAAACCCTAGGTCTAATGGTCTTTAATTTTATTCTAATTTAATTATTTAAATACATATTTAATTAAGAGAATAAAATATTTTGATGAAAATATCAATTTTTTATCAAAATGGTGAGTTTGAATAAATTTGACCAAAGTTAACTTGATTGACCATGGTTGACCACTTTTGACCTTAGTTGACAAATGTAGGTCCAGGGTTGACTATAATGACTCACTTGACCATGTCATGGTTAGTTTATTCATGAGGGTCTTGGGTTGGTGGTATGAGTTGGGTTTGACCAAGGTTGACCCAAGTTGGCTAAAGTTGACCAGAATGGTCAGATTAATCATATGGTGTTGTCTTGACCATATGGTGGTCGTTTGGGTCTATGAATGATCGAATGGTCAAAGTGGTGCTGTGGAGGTTAACCTAAGTCATTTTGACCAATAGTTGGTCAATGGGCTCTATAGGTGACCCAATGGTCCAGTTTAATCATTTTGGTGTTTTAAAATGATCAAGTAATCAAATTTGACCATTTTTATGGTTTAAACTGATTCATTAGTCCAAATTAACAAAAGTTGACCGTTTGTCCAAAATTGACTAGTTTGACCAAAATTAACTGTTTCGATCAAAGTTGACCAATTGATCAAATAAATGTCAATGTTGACTTTATGATCATTATGGTGACCATTAAGTCAAAATTTGACCAGATTAGGGTTTGTCATCACAGATCTGATCATTTAGGGTATTGTCATTGTTAAGCTCCAAAAGAAGTGTTTTGAGGGTTATTTCAATTTGTAAGAATTTAATAACCCCATGTATGTCCAAAGAAGTCAATGTTGGTCGATCCTTTATCTTAATGATCAAAATGATCATTTTAGGTCTTTTAAATGTGTCTGAGAATCTTAAATCATAAGATTCCTCAAGTTGAGTTTGGTCCATGGATGTTATTTTAAGACCTTCACTAAAAGTGAGGTCAACAAATGGGCCCCCAATTTATGTGGGATACTGAACAAGTATGCCACACATATTGGCGTTGAACAAAATGGTCAGTTGTTGATAATGTCGTATCCTCATATGGTCTTTATGAATATTTTATAAAAGAGTGATAAGGCCATATCAAATAGTCAGAAAAAAACGGATGTCATATTTTCTAAAAGAAGGAGCTAAGGGAACACCAGGTTTCCTATAGCAAGGGAGAGAATGGAAACCATACCATCTTTTAGAAATGTTAGATGTCTATCTGTCGATTTTGAGAAGTAATGTTATACGACTTATATCATATCTCAATAAAAGAGCTAAGTGAACATAATTTTTCCTATAACTGGGGAGAGAATGGATACCATACCATCTCTCAGAAATGTTAGATGCCTATTTATCAATTTTGAGAAGGAGTGTTTTACTACTTATATCCTATCTCAAAGAAAGAACTAAGGGAGTATCATGTTTCCTATAGCTAGGGAGAGAATGGACACCATACCATCCTCAAAAATGTCAAATGTCGATCTGTCTATTTTGAGAAGGAACGTTATACGACTTATATCCTATCTCAAAGAGAGAGCTAAAGTAACTCCATGTTTCCTATAGCTAGGGAGAGAATGGATACGATACCATTCCTTGGAAATGTTAGATGTCCATCTGTCAATTTTGAGAAGGAATGTTTTACGACATATATCATATCTCAAAGAAAGAGTTAAAGGAATATCATGTTTCCTATAGCTAGGGAGAGAATGGATATCATACCATATCTTGGAAATGTCAAATGTTGATGTGTCAATTTTTAGAAGGAACACTATATGACTTATATTCTATCTCAAAGAGAGAGCTAAAGGAACACCATGTTTCGTATAGCTTGGGAGAGAATGGATTCCATACCAATCCTCGAAAATGTCAGATGTTGATATGCCAATTTTGAGGAGTGTTATAAGACTTACATCCTATCTCAAAAAAGGAGCTAAAGGAAAATTATGTTTTCTAAAGCTATGGAGAGAATGGGTACCACACCATCTCCCAGAAATGTCAGATATTGATGTCGATTTTGAGAAGGAATGTTATACGACTTAAATCCTATCTCAAAGAAAGAGCTAAAGGAATATCATGTTTCCTATTGCTAAGGAGAGAATGGATACCATACCATCTCTCGATATGTCAATTTTGAGAATGAATGCTTTACGACTTATATAATATCTCAAAGAAAGTGCTAAAGGAATATAATGTTTCCTAAAGCTAGGGAGAGAATGGATACCATACCATGTCTCGAAAATGCCAGATGTCGATATGTCCATTTTGAGAAGGAATGCTATACGACTTATATCCTTTCTCAATGGAATAACTATTGAAAAGCCAAAGCTCCTTATCAAGAACTTCTTTGTTTCCAATAATTAGGGATAAGTAGATGTCATAATCCATTTAAGGAGGTCTTATACTACAACTTAGATATGTCAAATGTCAATGTCTATCATTTTTTAGAAGGAATGCTATACGACTTACATCCTATCTTAACGGAATAATTACTGGAAAGCCAAAGCTCCTTATCAGGAAGGCCTTTAATTCCAATAGTTAGGGATAAGTAGATGCCATAGTCCATTTAAGGAGGTCTTATACTACAACCTAGAGATGTCAAATGTCAATGTCTGTCAGTTTTGAGAAGGAATGCTATATGACTTATATTCTAATTCAAAGGAATAACTACTGGAAAACCAAAGCTCCTTATCACGAATGTCTTTATTTCTAATTTCTAGGGATAAGTAGATGTCATAATCCATTTAAGGAGGTCTTACACTACTTTTAAAATATGTCAGTATGTCTGTCTTGGGAAGGAATGCTAGGACACTTATATCCTATCCCATAAGAAAAGCTAAAGGAAAGTCAATGTTGGGAAGGTCTTACATCCAATAACCAAGAAGTATGTGTAGAAAACACATAGAGTTGACTGATTTATTTTGATCTTCCAAATGAGATTACCTTTTTTGTCCATCTTTGTCTTTTAGTTTGTGTGAAGGTTGAGAATCAATTTTATGTTGTTTGGTGAAGTTTAGTTGAAGTCATCATCTTTTTGTTGTTTGTTTCCCAGTTTACAAAGGTGTCATTATGTTCTTATGTCGCATAATATTTTTTAAATACTACCCGTTGATTGCGGTAAAACTCTTTAACAATCAATCAACTGAAAGGAGCATTCTGAATGTGTCTGGGCCCTATTTTTGTCAATGTTGTTTAGATTGTCTTTCAGAAATGATTTTGATGTTCATGAATTTCAATTTGCTAATAACTCTGTCTTTTACCTTTGTTCCCTCTTTCTGGGTCTAGGTAGATTTCAAAATTTTTATTATATGATCAACATATTTTTATTTTCTAGAGATATGTCTAAGCCAATTTATAGCCGACCAAAAGGCAAGATCACTTAATTTTTCTCTTGAATATAATATTGGGATAATTTTTTTAAGTCAGTTTCTCAAGTTCTAGAGTTTTGACACCAATTATTGATTTCATGCTCACGTCAAGCTTCTTCTCAAAGAATTATTATATCTGGTAGAGCATATTTTAAGGATTTTGAATGTGTTAATTCAAAAACCAATTTTTGATTTCATGCTCACCTCAATTTTTTTTATCTTGTGGAGCATATTAAAGGTTTTGAATGTCCGAACACCAATTTTTTATTTTATGCCCACTTTAATTTTTTTTACTATATCTGGTGAAGCATTTTAAAGATTTTGAATGTCTGAATTCAAATACCAATTTTTGATCTCATGCTCTCCTCAAGCTTCTTCTCAAAGAATTATTATATCTAATAGAGTGCAGTATAAAGGTTTTGAATGTTCAAACTTTCCTAATTAATAATTGTCAAAAACTTATTAAGATAAATTTAGAGATATTATAACTCACTCGAAAGCAAGGACCCAACCACTTGGCATGAGATTAAAAGGATCGTAATATCCTTAGTTAATTACATGTATTTTGATCGCACAATTTCATTTTTGAAATTTTCTTAGGACCCAATCCTAAGATTTGTAAAGGACCCAATTATTAGGGTATTAATTTCATTTCCTCTTGAAATCATGTTTTCTTGTCAAAATGTCGCAATTATTATCTTAGATTGTATTTTTCTTAATGATTGTTTGATATTTCAGAACCTTGAGGTAGGAAAAGTTCAATTTTTGGGGCCATCACAGAAGTTCTGGTAATTTACAATGTCAAATGGTTTTAGACTTGTTTTGTAAACGGGGAGTTTGTCATAGATATGATTGGATGTCTGTCATAGATAGACATCATAGGATGTCTATCTATCAGAGATTACTTGGAATGTCTATCTTAAATATCATGGAAAGTCCACTGTCATAGATATTCTGGAACAAGGAGTACACAACAACAACAAAGCCTTAATCCCACTACGTGGGGTCGGCCACATGAATCCTTTTTCTCCATGCAACAACAACAAAGCCTTACTCCCACTACGTAGGGTCGGCTACATGAATCCTTTTTCTCCATTGAACAACAAAGCCTTAATCCCTCTACGTGGGGCCGGCCACATGAATCCTTTTTCTCTATTGCGTCCTATTTAGTGTCATATTTTCATTTAGTTCTAGTAAATTAAGATCATTTTTAATACAATAACCCCAAGTCTTCCTAGGTCTACCTGTGTTCTAATAAATTAAAATCATTTTTTTATACAATAAGCCCAAATCTTCCTAGGTCTACCTTTGCCTTTCTTAACACAAGTGGAATTTAAAACATCTACTCTCCCTTAATTGGGATCATCAGATGGTCGACGTTTAATGTGACCAAACCATCTAAGACGACTTTCTCTAATTTTATCCGTATCATCCTACCTCTGCCTTTCTTAACACAAGTCGAATCTAAAACATCTACTCTCCTAATCAGATCATCAGCTACCTCTGTCTTTCTTAACACAAGTCGAATCTAGAACATCTACTCTCCTAATCGGATCATCTAATGGTCGCGGTTTAATAACACAAGCCAAATCTAAAACATCTACTCTCCTAATCGGATCATCTAATGGTCGACGTTTAATAAATAAGGCGAATCTAAAACATCTACTCTCCTAATCGGATCATCAGATGGTCGACGTTTAATGTGACTAAACCATCTAAGACGACTTTCTCTAATTTTGTTCGTCACAGGAGCTACACCAACCCTATCACAAATATATTCATTTCTCTAAAACCTCTACTCTCCTAATCGGATCATCAGATGGTCGACGTTTAATGTGACCAAACCATCTGAGACGACTTTCTCTAATTTTGTCTGTCACAGGAGCTACACCAACCCTATCACGAATATATTCTTTTGATTTTCTCTAATTTTGTCTGTCACATAAGCTACAATAACCCTATCACGGATAAATTCATTATCCAATATTGTCTCTAAGTGTAAAGCCACTCATCCACCTAATCATTCTCATCTCGGCAACACTTAAACTTATTATCTCTAAGTGTAAAGCCACTCATCCACCTAATCATTCTCATCTCGGCAACACTTAACTTATCATTATGCTTCTAAAGCCACTCATCCACCTAATCATTCTCATCTCGGCAAACACTTAACTTATTATTATGCTTCTCTACAGGAGCTACACCAACCCTATCACGAATATATTCATTCCGCATTTTGTCTCTACGTGTAAATCACTCATCCACCTAATCATTCTCATCTCGACAACACTTAACTTATTATTATGCTTCTCTTTTGCATCCACCTAATCATTCTCATCTTGGCAACACTTAACTTATTATTATGCTTCTCTTTTAAAAGCNACACTTCTTGTCACTAGAGCTATTACTACTAAAATTACATTCCATGTATTCAGTTTTAGTTCTACTTATCAAAGGCCTTTAGACTCCAATGTAGACCTCCATAATTCAAGTTTTTCCTGGGCTTTTTCTCTTGTTTTATCCAAAGAAGAATATCATCAACAAAAAGCATACACCAAGGTACATCCTCCTGTAGATGTCCAGTAAGACCGTACCCTCCCACGAGAAGGATATCATCAGCAAAAAGCATACACCAAGGTACATCCTTCTGTAGATGTCTAATAAGACCATCCATACATCAGCAAAAAGCATACACCAAGGTACATCCTCTTGTAGATGTCCAGTAAGACCATCCATAGCTACAGCAAAAAAGCAAGTTTTTCCTAGGCTTTTTCTCTCGTTTTATCCACGAGAAGGATATCATCAGCAAAAAACCTTTTCCTGGGCTTTTTCTCTCGAAATAACCAAGGTACATCCTCCTGTAGATGTCTAGTAAGACCATTCATAACTAAAGCAAAAAGTTATGGGCTTAAGTCGATCCCTGATGTAAACCAACAGAAATAGGAAAATATTTTGTCAATCCTCCTTCAGTTTGCATCCTCCTGTAGATGTCCAGTAAGACCATCCATAACTAAAGCAAAAAGATATGGGCTTTAAAGCCCAATCCTGATGTAATCCAATAGAAATAGGAAAATATTTGGTCAATCCTCCTTCAATTTGAACACAAGTAAGATGTAAACCAACAGAAATAGGAAAATATTTTGTCAATCCTCCTTCAGTTTGAACACAAGTAACAGCTCTAGTATACATATCTTTAATGACTTGAATATAAGTCATATCAACACATTTCTTCTCGAGAACTCTCCAAAGGATATCTCTTGGAACCTTATCGTAAGCTTTTTCTAAATCAATAAAAATCAAATGTAGATTCTCCTTATTATCTCTGAACTTCTCCATCAAACCTCTCAATAAATGTATAGCTTCCATAGTAGACCTGCCAGGCATAAATCCAAATTGATTATGAGAAATTTTCGTGATGCATCTTAACCTATGTTCAATTACCCTCTCCCATAATTTTAAAGTATGACACATCAACTTAATTCCTTTATAATTTGCACACTCTTGTTCATCCCCTTTATTCTTAAAAATGGGGATCAAAATACTCTTCCTCCACTCCTCAGGCATCTTTTTAGTTTTTAAAAAAATATTAAAGAGTTTAGTAAGCCAAGAAACTCCCAAATCTCCCAAATATTAAAATGGAGGGGTGCAACACGAGGACTTCCCAGGAAATCACCCATCCTAGTACTACTCTCGCCCAAGCACGCTTAACTGCGGAGTTCTGATGAGATCCAGTGCACTGGTGCTGGTATGGTCGCACTCATTATTCTGGAACAAGGAGTATCTGTCATAAATATCATGGAATTTTTGTCATGAATATCATGAAATGTCTATCTATTATGAATATCATAGAATGTCTGTCTATCATAAATATCATGGAATGTCTGTCTGTTACAAGTATCATGGGATGTATGTTTTTCATAGATATCATGGGATGTATGTCTATCCTTGATATAATGGAATGTCTATCTGCATGAATATCCTAGACCGTGGAGTATCTGTTATAAATATCATGGAATGTCTGTCTATCATAGATATTATGGAATATATATTATGAATATTAGGTAAGTCTGTTATGAGTATCAGAGAATGTCTATCTGTCATGAATATCATGGGATACTGTCTGTCATGAGTATCACAGGATGTCTGTCTATTGTAGATATTATGTGATGTTTGTCATAGATGTCATGGGATTTCTATCATGGATGTCATGGAATTTCTGTCATGGATGTCATGAAATGTCTATCGCATTTGTTTTAATTGTCAAATAATGTCTATGTATGCATGAATGTCATAAAATGTCTGCTGAATGTTAATTGTGAATATCATGGAATGGTTTTTGTAGCAGTCATAGAATGTATATCGTGTCTGTCATAAAGTAAATGTCATGGAATTTCCATTGTGAATATTATGAAATGTCTGTCGTGAATGTCATGAAATGTCTGTAGTGAATGTTATGAAATGTCTGAACATCACGGTATGTTTGTTGTGATTGTCATGGTATGTCTATTGTCATTGTCATGGTATGTCTGTTGTGATTGTCATGACATGTTTCTTGTCACAGTCTGTTGTGATTCTCATGATATGTCAATGAAAAAATGTGTGTCACAGATGTCGTAGAATTTTTATATGGTATGTCTGTCACAAATGTCATGGATAAGTCTTATTATCAATGAGTTATAATTAAGTAAGATAGTCCTATCTGTAAAATGATAGAATATCTTAAAATGTCAGGTTATTTTTAGCCTTAGTGTTGTAGAGTTAATATTTTGTTAAGTAATTATATCTGTCGAACGATAGAAAACCTTAGAACGTCATTAACCCTTAGAGTTAAAATTTGGGAAAGATAATTCTATCTATCAAAAGATAGAATATCTTAAAATGAGATTTTAGCTCTTAATGTCATAGAGTTAAAATGTAGAGAAGATGATTCTATCTGTCAAAAGATAGAATACTTGAGAATATCATATCTAGCTAAGATGATACTACCTGTCATGTTATTTTAACTGTTAATGTTGTAAAGTTAAAACTTAGGAAATTTAATTCAATCTGTCGAAAGATAGAATATCTTAGAATGTTGTGTCCGGGTAAGATAATTCTACTTATCAAAAGATAGAATATCTTAAAATTTCATGTCATTTTTAACTCTTAATGTTATAGAGTTAAAATTTGGGTCAAAAGATAGAATATCTTGGAATGTCATGTTATTTTAACTCTTAATGTTGTAGAGTTAAAATTTGGGAAAAATAATTCTATCTGTCAAAAGATAGTATATCTAAGAATGTCATAACTGAGTAAGATAATCCTATCTGTTAGAAGATAGAATACCTTAGAATGTAATGTCATTTTAACTCTTAATGTTTTAGAGTTAAAATTTAGAAAAGAGAATTTTATCTATCAAAAGATAGAATATCTTAGAATGGGCAAGATAATCCTACCTATCAAAAGATAAAATATCTGAGAATGTCATGTTATTTTAACTCTTAATGTTGTAGAGTTAAAATTTAGGAATGATAATTCAATCAATCAAAAGATAGAACATCTTAGAATGGGTAAGATAATCTTACCTATCAGAAGATAGAATATCTGAGAATGTCATGTTATTTTAGAATGGGTAAGATAATCTTACCTATCAGAAGATAGAATATCTGAGAATGTCATGTTATTTTAACTCTTAAAGTTGTAGAGTTAATATCTATGAAAGATAATTCTTTCTATTAAAAGATAAAATATCTTAGAATGTCGTGCCTGGATAAGATAACTCTACCTATCAAAAGATAGAATATCTTAGAATGTCACGTCATTTTTAACTCTTAATGTTGTAGAGTTAAAATTAGGGAAAGATAATTCTATCTATCAAAGATAGAATATCTTAGGATGAAGAACAAAAGATTTAACAAGAGATGAGGAGGGAAAAAATCCCAACGGAGTCGCCAAATCTCCCTTGTCGGCACCTGGAACTCGCCATCCGCGGTCGCCGCCAATTCTCGTTCATTCTCACATGTCTTCGTGTCTATTGTCGATAACGATGTTGGAGTCGCCACTCTGTTTATCTATCTTATTACCCTATTTTTCCAATTTACCTTAATTCTTGGATCAATTAAAAGTTTCGTAAGAATCTGGTTCTACACTAAAGGTTTTGTTTTGTTCATGTCATGTCATGTCGTTTTATATGTATATATATNATATATATATATATATATATATATTTGTTTCTATCATGTAATATCGTTTTGTTTTGTTTATGTCTTTGTCATGTCATGCTATTTTTGTTTATGTCATTTTATTTTGTTTTTTTTGTTTTTATCTTGTTTTGTTGTCTTGAAATTCCGCTTTTGAATGTCATCCTGCAAAACAAAGCTAGCACACACTATGACATGTAAAGGAAATCTAGAGCAAAATTTTGTTTTCATGTTTTCAATAAATCTGCAAAAGGGAACATGATTAGAATAAAACCATGTTGTCAGATTTATTATTTTAAATTGGTCATTTAATTAGTTGAATAATTTTTAAACGACCCGATCAAGATGTCTATGGCTCCATCGTCCCGGGGCCTTGAAGTTTTCAGATTTTCTTAGTCCAAAAGGTGTTTAAACAAAGGCCGGAAGATTCTTGTCAGCAACCATAAATTGCATCTCCAAGAAATCTTCGTAAATGTAAACACGGATGTTTAAGTTGTGTTTTAATATCTTTTAAGATGAATTTTATGTCATTTATGTCGGTGAGTTAGATTTTTATGATGTCATTTGTTTTAGGTCATATGTCAATTAGACCTGAGAGAGTTTAATTGAAACCTAAGATTTAGGTTTAATGTCGGTGAAACTGAAGATGATTCAGGTTCAATGTAGGTAGAACCTAGAGTTTTAAGTCCAATGTGGATAGGATTTAAGAAGTTCTAGGTTCAATATAGGTAGAACCTAAAGAATGGAAATGGTTTAAGTCCAATGTAATTAGGACTTAAGATGTTTTAGGTTCAATGTATGTAGAATCTAGAGTTTTAAGTCCAATGTGGATAGGACTTAAGATGCTCTAGGTTCAATATAGGTAGAACCTAAAGATTAGAAATGGTTTAAGTCCAATGTAATTAGGACTTAAGATGTTTTAGGTTTGATGTAGGTAGAACCTATCGGGTTGAATTTTTTTAAAATCCAATGTAGTTAGGACTTAAAGTATTTAAGTTCGATGTAGGTAGAACCTAAGAGTTTAATTAGTTTTATGTCTAATGAAGTTTGGAGTTAACATATTTAGGTTCGATGTAAGTAGAACCTAAGAGTTTAATTGAGTTAGAATTGAACCTAAAGTTTATGTTGACCTAAGTTTAAGGTTTGATTTAGGTTCAATATATGTTGAACTTACAGTTTGGTTGACTTAGATTCAAGTTAGGCTGAACCTAAGTTATAGGTTTGCTTAAGTCCAATATGGGTTGAACTTAAGTTTGAAGTTGATTTGGGATCAAGTTAGGTTGAACTTAATGTTTCGGCTAGCTTGAGTTCAAGTTAGGTTAAACTCAAGTCAAGTTTTGGTTAAATTAGGTTCAATGTGGGTTGAATCTAATGTTTGGGTTAACTTGAGTTTATGTTAGGTTAAACTTAAGTTAAGTTTTTTTCAATGTGGGTTGAACCTAACGTTTGGGTTAACTTGAGTTCAAGTTAGGTTAAACTCAAGTTATGTTTTTGTTAAGTCAGGTTCAATGTTGGTTGAACCTAATGTTCGGGTTAACTTGAGTTCAAGTTAGGTTAAACTCAAGTTAAGTTTTGGTTAAATTTGGTTCAATGTGGGTTGAACCTAATGTTTAGGTTAACTTGAATTAGTGTTAGGTTAAACTCAAGTTAGGTTTTCTTTGGATTGATTAAACCTAATTAGGGTTAGGCCTAATTTTGGTAAGGTTTAATTGATTAATTAGACTTAATATGGGCTAAGTCTAATTTGGTTTAAAGCTGATTAAACCTAAGTTGGTAAAGTTTAATTAATTAAATAGACTTAATATGGTTAAGTCTAATTGAGTTTAAACCTAATTTTGGTAAAGTTTAATTGATTAATTGGACTTAATATGGGTTAGGTCTAATTGGGTTTAAGGTTAATTAAGCCTAAATTAGGAAAGGTTTAATTGATAAATTAGACTTAATATGGGTTAAGTCTAATTGGGTTTAAAGGTTAATTAAAAGTAATTTGGTAAGGTTTAATTGATTAATTAGGTCTAATAAGGGTTAGACCTAATTAAGATTTGTTGATTTAAACCTAATGTAGTTAAGGTCTAACTAGGGCTTAATTAGGTCTAAATGTGGTTTAAACCTAATTAGGCATGTATTGAGTTAAACCTAATGTTGTTAAGGCTTAACTAGGTTTAATTAGGTTTAAAGGTGGTTTAAACCTAATTCGGTTTGTATTAAGTTAAACCTAATGTAGTTAAGGCCTAACTAAGGTTTCATTAGGTCTAAATGTGGTTTAGTCCTAATTAGGGTTTGTTAAGTTAAACCTAATGTTGGTAAGGTTTAACTAGAGCTTAATAGGTCTAAATGTGGGTTAAACCTAATTAGGTGTGTATTGAGTTAAACCTAATGTAGTTAAGGTTTATCTGGGTTTATTAAGTTTAAAGGTGGTTTAAACCTAATTAGGTTTGTATTAAGTTAAACCTAATGTAATTAAGGTTTAACTTGATTTAATTGGGTCTAAAGGTGGTTTAAACCTAATTAGAGTTTTGGGTTCACCTACATGAAATCTAAGTGTTTTGTTTAATTTGACTTGAATTTAGATCAAGTCTGGGTTTAAATATCTTGCCTTATTGAGTCTATGGGGTTAGACTCAATGGTCATGAGGATGTGAATTAGACACTATGTCATTTAGGTCTTGGGATTAGAGTTTGGTTAACTCTAAGTGTCACTAAGGCTAGTATCCAAGCCTAAAGAAGACTAGGGTAAATATGTAATTTTTATTTTTACAAATTTAACCCTAGAAATGAAATGTCATTTTTTTAATTTATATATGATTAAAAATTTGTCATTTTAGAGTTCAGAAATGTCACTCTAAGTTTTCTAACCGTTTCCGATTTTAATTCCTAATTTCTTGAATTTTTATAATTATTTTAAAGATAACAATAAATTTTGAAAGAAATTAAGAAATTATTGTCTGGGGAGTTTTTCTGGCCTTTGGAAAATAGGCAAGTTCCTAAGCACTTATAGATAATTCCCTAAAATTTTTATAACTTTTAAAATTATAAATAATTTTTAATAATTAAATTACTCGAGAGAGCAATTAATTAAATAGAAATTAAATATAATTAATTAAATTCAAATTTTATGTCAAAAATATTCTACTCATTGTCCTAAACTTAAACATATATTTTTTTTATTTTAGTGATTTTTGTGTGTCGATATATGAATTTTCCAAGATTTTTGAATTTAATTAAATAAGAAAATCCAAATTTTTTTTTCTCCACGCAAGCGCTGACTGGATTATTGTATTAGTCGAACGCTTATGTGGCGCTTTTTGATTGAGCAGGGTTTCCACGCAGACAATCCATGTGGCCCGCAATTTTATCTGGTTCAAATGAGCGAAACCACAGTCCGAATGCATCATGACCATCCATTTCAAATATAGAAAAATGGACGACATCCATGCATCTTCTCCATCTGCCCCCTTCCCGTGAACCGCCCATCTTGTAAGGACAATATCTCGCTTGACTCTTCATGAAATCGCATGAGATTGTTCCTAAAGCTTCATCGTGGGAAGGCAAACCCATCCATACGTTAATATATGGGTTTTAAAATAGTTTGTTTCATAAAGGACCAAATCGAGCATGAATTGAGTTAATTTGGCCATACGTTGGTTTGATGAGGTGAAGCCTCAATCAAATTCGATAGGAACAATGTCTGAGCCTTTACGAGCCTCCTGGTAGGTCCAATTTGAGGTGAATTTGGGTCTGAGAAAACGTTCATCAAAAAAGGCTCATGGCTTGATGTAGAACAAGGTCAGAGCTCTAAAGAAGATCCAACTTTTATTGGAATCTTCTTCTTACACCTCAGGGAAGATGTAGGAGGAGTTAATTTGATGATTCGGTGGGGTTTTTATTGGACCCAAAAAATGTCCTATTTTTGGGAATTTCGGTTTGCCTAAATTGGAAGAGAGCAATGGGTTTGAGGCTTGATTCAAAGGGAAATCAATTGCCTATATAGTTGGGTGGAAGTTTGTTGTTGGGAGCATTTGGAATTGGGCTATGTGGTTTGATCCTCCTCCATGTAGCTTACGGGTTTGGTCCTATTTATAGCATTCATGGTGGCTATGGAACTTAGGTTCACTTGGGGAAGGAGATAGAGGTTGTATCTAGTCTGTGGATAAGTCTATATTTAAGGAGGTAACTTCCAATGCATTATCCCCATGGGTTTCACTTAAATTGATATTTAAGCTCATATTTTGGCTCAACTTTATTGACTAACATGGATGACAGATAAGGCAACTCAAATGGTTTGAATCAGCCTTCACCATAAAAGTTTTATTGGCCATTCAATGTAATTGAGGATGGGGTGACACATATCCCCCTTTCTCTTAATTTTTTTAATTTCATGTTAATCATGTTCATGATGGCTTTAATTATGAATGGGATATAGTTTAGATAAATCTTCTCTTCATTAGAGGATGGCTGAGGTGAATAATGACTCAACCAAGCCAATCCTTAAGAAATTTATAATGAGATGACACCTCTTTACCCCTTTTATGATAATGTCGTCATGAGCTTAACCTAGGCTAACCATGGTGGCTCATAAATTCTCTTTATGGGTCGTGGGCTATTATAAGAGGTTCCATGGGTCATGGGTGACCTATTAATGATCCCTCATGAGTTGAATTTAGGATTTAAATTTAAAATATGGTTTTAAGGTTACCATGGATTTATCATACCATGAGCTAAAACCATAATTTTCATTTAAACCTTAGGTCTAATAGTCTTTAATTGTATTCTCATTTAATTAATTAAATACGTAATTAATCAAGGGAATAAAATATTTTGATGAAAATATCAATTTTTTATCAAAATGGTGAGTTTGACCAAATTTGACTAAAGTTGACTTGATTAAGCATGGTTGACTAGTTTTGACCATAGTTGACAAATGTAGGTCCAGGGTTGACTATGATGAGTCACTAGACCATGTCATGATTAGTTCAATCATGAGGGTCTTGGGTTGGTGGTATGACTTGGGTTTGACCAAGGTTGACCCAGATTAACCAAAGTTGACCAGAATGGTCAGATTAACCATATGGTGGTCATTTGGGTCTATGAATGAACAAATGGTCAAAGTGGTGACCATGGAGTTTCACCTTAGTCATTTTGACCAATAGTTGGTCAATGGTGTATGTAGTTGATCAAATGGTCCAGTTTGATCATTTTGGTATTTTAAAATGATCATAAAATCCAATTTGACCTTTTTTAGGATTTGAACTCATTCATTGGCCTAAATTAACCAAAGTTGACAAGTTTGACCAAAATTGACTATTTGTGTCAAAATTGACCAATTGGATCAACTAAATGTCAATATTGACTTTATGATAATTATGGTGACCATTAAGTCAAAATTTGACCAGATTAGGGTTTGTCACTATTGATCTGATCATTTAGGGTACTGTCATTGTTATGATCCAAAAAGTGTGCTTTGAGGTTTATTTCCATTTTTAAGGCTTTAATAACCCTTTATACGTCCAAAGAAGTCAATGTTGGTAGACACTTTATCTTAATGATCACAGTGATCATTTTAGGTCTTTTAAATTTGTGTGAGAATCTTAAATCATAAGATTCCTCAAGTTGAGTTTGGTCTATGGATGTTATTTTAAGACCTTCACTAAAGGTGAGGTCAACAACACCATCATCTACTCCTGCAATTTAAATTTCATGCAAAATTATATACATCTTGCAAAAGCTAACATTTCAGTTGGAACACCAAGAAGATGATATGTACGCTTTTATAGTGTTATTTAATTTGTGTAATTTTACTTTGTGTAATTTACTTTCATTGCAAAATATTATAACTGCTTAGATGTGCACTCTACTTTTATTGCAAAATCAAAACCTTTTCTAAAAATTGATCAACATTTTCAAAAAACTAAAACTAATTGTTTAAAAGGTAATCATAAATCCCTTCAAATGTCACTAAACATAAAATGTCCTTTTGAATTTACGGGAGTCCATATGAGGAGGTAACACATGGTTTCTAACGAGATCTCCTTGGTTTAAATATGTTTACAACTCGTTTAATCTAACTAAGTTCAAAAGAAAATAGTAATACAACAATGAGGGAATTGTGGGATCCTAACCGGTGTCGCTATAATCAACTTTACCCCCCCTCTGATTTAACTTCAACCTATCTCTTAACCTTTAAATGTTAAACTTTAGGACTGCCACCTCATCGAGGAGCCTCGAGCTAGCTTTGTGGGCAGCCTTCTACAACATGAGGGTCTGCAACAACATGAAGATCTAGAATAACACATCCTTCTTTAGAATTAACAATAAGGCATAGGTTTTCGAGGTTTTCCACTTAGTGTGACCAAAATCCTCAAATTTTTCCTTAGTCTTTTGTATGGCTCTGCTTTATAATTTAAGCCCTAACCTATTTTAGGATTCTGAGGTTTTCGTTTGTCACGACCTATATCCTCACATCTTCCAGGCTATTTATGTGCATTTCTCGCTTATATGTAAGTCCCAATTAATAAAATTTGTAGGATGAAATATTTAATTCCTTCTCAAAATTGAAGTTAAACCATAGGATAGTTTAAGAAGTCACCAAGGTTCTCCTCAGGATCCAAGACATTCCCTAGTTCTTCTTCTTTTGGATTCCAAAATAAAATGTTCCAAACTGAAGCCATTCTCATTTCATACCTCTTGGTCTGATCTTTTGAAAAGATCTATCCTTTGAACTTTTTGAAGACAATATCCTCTGATTTTTATTGAGAGTTTTCTTAGGTGGTTTCGGTTCTCTAAGATGTAATTGACTATAGGGGCTTGCCCATATAGGAAACCTTCAAGAACCCAGCTTAATAAAAACTTTATTTAATTTTTTGTATTAAATAGGGAAACTTCTCAGTTAACATAAAAATGGTTTTTCCGTAAACTTCAATAGATTTCATAATTTTTTTAGTTTATTTAATCGAGCATTACCAGTAAGTAGTGTATATATCCTTTGGGATAGGAACGTTGCTTGGGGTATTGGGCTTGTTTATTTAAACTATTGAGGATATGAGATTGGTTCGGTCTTGTATTTTTAAAATTTTAGAATACAACTTTCAAATTTATATATATACATATTAAATGAAAGTGAACGTCGAGATATCCATTATGACGGCCAAAAACTCCTAAGTTTTATTGGCCAATAGCTTCTAGCGACTTTGTTGGGGAAAATTTTTCTATCCATTTAAATCAGGGAATATTTTCCTTACACATCGATAACTTTTTCATGTCCCTCAGGAACCAAATTGCCTCTCTTCTCTTGCCATGTTTCACCCATTTCTTCCTTGGGTAAGTACAGTGATCCCGATTTTTTTATATGTAAGGATTTATGAAGTTGACACCACTGCAGCGCCAAAAACTTGATCCTTGTATGAAAAGTAAGTTGTGTAAAAAATATATAATTATAGGCAATTAATAATGAGATTCTATGCAAGTATATGTATCGTTATCAAGTAATAAAGAACTTTCTATTTAAACCCTAAATATCGATCCCACAAGGAAGGTGTAAATTGACAATGTTAAGCTTTAGTAGGAAATTTAGAGAAAATCAAATGAAATTACTGTCACTAATGTTGAATGTTGAGAAGTTATCAAAGTTAAAGAACTTAACTATTAGCAAAACAGAATTGCAAAGTTTTAAAAAGTAACAATAAATCTACTAATTATGTTTATGCAATGAAGATTTCCTATGTGAAAAAGCATCATTCCCACGACAATGAGGTTATGGTGAAATGAGATGTAATAAATGTTTAGAATATGTATTGTGCCAAATAAGATCAATGATAATTATTTACCTTAATACAGTGCATAAAAAATCATTGGTTAATCCTAGGTTTAGTCCCTAAATCCGTGGCTAGGCTAGGAGGATATTGGCTCCCACTCCAGAGCTCCCACTTCCTTTCACCTGAAGGCTAACTCTCACTTTAGCTTTTAAACACTAAGACTAAATGGAGGGTTTTAGTCAGTCACCCTAAAGATTCTCCAGTTCTACACCCAAAAAAGAATATTTCCCTATTTATTTGCTTTTAATTCCATGATCAATTTTTTCCTCCATGAAATCAGATGTGATCCTCACTCTGTTGTAGAACTCATACTCCATTTAACGGATCATATGTTTCACAAAATATTTTAATAATTCAATTGGCCAGATAGAAGTGTAAATTAAGTTCAGAGTTAAAAAATTATCACAATTTATTTTATATTTTAATATTAGCACATCAAATTATCTATTCATTTCACCATATCTCAGAGTAAGGAGAAGGAAAGATGGAGCTACTCAGACTTCATGAGAAAGACACAACAGAACACAAATTTCATATATAAAATAAAGTTCATAAAACACTAATAAACAAACAAAATTTATCTGAAACTCTTTCTCAAAATAAATCCCTTGTAGCCTTTCTTTAGAAAGGCAGGAATAAGAAATCTCTCAATTTTCTCCTTCTCCAACACTCCTATAGAAAGTTTTGCACTAAATGTCATCACACAAACTCTAAACTCTAAAAGTTAAATCACTAATGGATGCCAATATGGTGGTGGAATGAAGATGGATTAAGAAGAATGGCAAAAATTGAGTTTGGTTGAACATTTTGGAGTGAAAAGGAGTCCATTTCCTGATGAGTTTTAGCCCTAAATAAAACCCAAGGTCGGTTCTCCAAGAGGTGCCTCAAAAAACTCTTCAAAAATTGTTTAAATACATCAAACCTTCTAGAAATGGGGGCTGAACCGCATATGGCGCCGTCAGCGCTAGTCCGGCTTCGTCGACGCTAAGTAATAATTTTAGCTGTACTGTTGTTCTGCACGGTCGGCGCTGAGTACTTCTTCAAAAATGTCATTCTGACTCCAAATTCCATCCCTTTAGCTTCTTTTTTGCTTTAAGTCCTAAAAATCAACAACCTACAAGAAAACATCAAAAGACCTTCTATTAAGGTGCAATATCACCAAAAATAAGTATTAAATATGGGTCTAAAAATTCATATATTTTTGGTGTATCGAAAATCCCCCAACTTACATGTTACTTGTCCTCAAGTAACTCCTCTACTACATAAAAATATGACTTATGATAAAGAATTTATCTTTTAGAATTCCATATTTAAGTTCTCTAAACATAATAGTATAACTTGAGAAAAATTCAAAACAACTCAAGTTAATACTAAAGGTGCTAGGATATTCAGTAATTAAGTTTAAGATTTATGATCCTCTATTTCATTCAAGAAAAATTGCAATTTATCATAAAGTCACTTAAAAAATTCATATGAAAAAGAACTTCATAACACTTTATTAATCATTAAGCTAATAATCAAATTAAATGTTTAGAAAATGTGTCCAAGTCTTTTTTCTTAAGTTGATTCAAGTGAAGCAAATTTTTAATTAGGCATCTCCTCAAGTTTCTCCCCACATCTTTCTTTCATTTTTCTTTACTTTTCAGAATCATTTTTAATCCCCTTTTTCTTTTCGTTCTTCTTCTCTTTTTTTTATTTTTTATTTTTTTATTAATGTGAGGATTACTATATCTAAATAGCCTTTAATGACTTTGAACTTCACTATCCTCTTCTTAAAGTTTAAAACTTTTTATATTTCTTCACTTAACAAATTTACATTAACTTAAAAATTACATAAAGTTTAATTCTTTTCTTTTTACATGAATCTTTTAATTTTTTTAATACTTTAAAAATACAAATTCATTTACTTAAAATAGAAAAACATAGTCTTATTCTCTTTTACCAAGTATCTTAGTCTCTAGAATTATGTTTTATTATTGAAAAAAAATTTACTTAAATTTACTATATATTTAGAAACATAAATTTAGTTATCCAAAGTTAACCCCTAGTACCAAAGGTCATGTTAAATTTAGAATTTTTGGAAATATAGTTAAGTGAGGACAAATAAAAATAAGTTCTCTTTTTTTTTTTTAATTTTGAAAAAAAAAAAGATTAACATGAAGAACTTTAAAAATAAAAGGTTGAAAGAAAGCATTAAATACATAAAAAAAATTCATACCTATTGAAGATTACAATTTTTACAAATAAGTTCTGAAATACTGCTGGTGCTAATATGAAAAACTACAAGGCTTAAAACATTAAATTGTATATAATATATATAAAATTTGCTGAGAAAAAGTTAATTACAATACATATAACAAAGTGTTGAAACTAACAACAGAACTAAACTAAGATCTAAAAATGAAAACAGTTTTACACATTATAGTTTAACATTACAACATTACAAAACATTCTTAACAATATAAAAAAAACTTAGAATCACAAAGTACAACACAAACAAAGAAACAAACAAAAAGATCACTAGTAATCATCTTCTTCATCATTAACATCTAACTTCTGCTGCTGAAATGGAGTATAAACAGGGTGAATAAGGAACTGAACTGTATGATCACCCCTCAGGTATTTCACAAAAGCATTATAATAAGCAAGATCATATTCAAACTTCTAGCAAATCAGATCATCTATATGAGTATTTCTGGCCTCCATGTTCTGCATCCTATGATCCATTCTAAAAATATCTCCTTGCTGAATCATCATTTTATCCAATAATTCCCTATTACTGGGGTAACTTGAAGTAGGCTCATAAAAAGTAGGGGTCCTAGAAGTAGAAGGAATATCCCTGACCTTACTTCCAGATCTCCAATCAACATGGGACTCATAAGTCTTAATGTTTGCAGGCCCAATCACTCTATGAGGCTAAATCCTCTTCTCATTAGGTCTGAAATCAACTCCTGCATGCTCACAAAGTTTATAAATGAGAGTATGGTGTACCAATCCACCAGTGGTCTCTCCTAGATAAAATGATCTAGTGTTCATATAAATGATAGAGCCTGCATTTATATCCATCACATGTTGAATACAGTAGTTTAGGATGGCTCTATCCTTCATCACCTCACTATGATGGTTTATTGGAATCATCCTCCAAAAAATAAAATAATGTCAAGCCTTAGGTACTACATTTAACATAGAAAGGGGAAAGTTGACTTTAACTCCATTCTTTAGTTTCCAAGCCCTTTTCTCACCAATCAGAAAAGAAATAACCTCATCTAAGGCCTCATTTGTAGTAGAGAATGAATGATATTGACATCTACAAACAACTTATAACTGATAAAGCTCATTTATTTTTATTGGAGTAAACTCCACCCTTTTTCCTCGAACAAAAACAAAATCATCAGAAGCCTCCAAAAATATGGCATAAAATTCCTTAACTATCCCAACTATCTCATCAGCAGTAAAATAGCAGAAGTTTTCCCACTGCCAAGCGATAATAAATCATTCAACTTCTACTCCCAAAATTTTGAAACCTCAATCCAGAATCACTTTCTTATCTTTTGCTCATCATATTCTATTTTTCTTTTGCTCGATCAAGTTGCCATAGGAAATTTAGAAAAAAACTGATAAAAAATCGAATAAATTCAAAAATTCCAAAAATCAAAATATAAAGCACTTTAAACTTAAATCCACTAAGTAAAAGTTTTTCACCAAAGCNCCACAAGCTATCACGGGATCAAAGCTCTCCGCATTGCTAAAAATAACTCAAATTCAATCAAAATAGAATCTAAATGGAAACAAGAAGAAGGCAAATCGAAATCAAAACAAAGCCAAAACAAATATGAGCCGCGCAGGAGCAGCAATAGCAAACAAAAATGAGAGAAGGAAAAAAAAAAGGGGCAGCAAAGCAACGCGGGTCCCCACGAAATCGAACACACCATGAAAAAGTGCATGAGGCTATCAATTTCTTCATAACTGGAATAGGAAAATCATCTCAACGGATCTAAAGCAACTCTTCTCAAACAGAAAAACATAATTAAAACTCCTATCTCGTAGATCTACGTAAAAAATGCAAAAAACAATCAATCCGCAACATACCATCAACCAAACAATGGAATTATCACGGATCGGAAACAATACAAAATATATTTCCTAAAAGAAGAAGAACACGGCGATGAAACCAAGATGATCGATGATCCGCACCTCAGATAGCAGATCTAGCGAGCAACAACGGCGCTTCTCAGCCTGACCTCCGTAGATGAGATGACCGCTGAGAAAAAAACCGATCAGAACCCGATCCAAATGAGTTCCAATCTTCTATAAATAAGATCTCGCCCTCCACTCGCGCAGAGAATCCAAATTGCTGCAGAAACAGCAGTTAATACAGAGGGCTCGAAGAAGCCGACGGAAGAGAGAGACAGAAGGTGGGGGGAAGGTAATAAGTAATAACGATGCAGAGCAAATTTTGTAGGACGAATAAGCCCTTTAAATTCAGCATTAATTACTAAAACGACCCTTCACTAAATCCGGGTTGGTGCCCTGCCAACCGGAAACCCTGTATTGTCGGAGAACGTGTATATTATTCATTAGTATTTAAATCCATGTGAACCGTTCATTTTATTTTGGACGGACGAGAGCGCGTTTTAAAAGCTACAATCAAACCCGGCCGGGCATATCGGACCGATTAAAACGGTCAACCTTAGTGGTCATAAAATCTAGGAAGATTTTTCACTTTTTTTCTTGTCCGGTTAGTTCTAATTTTCTTTTGCTTTTGTTCATCTCGAATTCAAAATGAGTAGAAATCAACACATTTTGTGTTTTGCTCCATTTAATTTGCTTCGACTTGTGTTCGGCTCAAAATAAATTTGAGGAGACATGTCTGAGCATCTCAAAGAGCAGAGCTTCATTTAAAGAGAACTAAGGAAAACAAATTTCCACAAACTTTCTATGTGGGACAAATTTTATATGGGTTATAAATGTTGGGGAAGGAAAAAAGATTCCTCCATCGGAGAGATTCACTTAATTGAATGATTTTCAGTCAATATTTTAGTGCATTAATGATGTCGAAGTTAAGTGGTCTTCAGCTCGTTGGATTCATCACATTGAGACACTAGATTTGTCATTTGTTTGACATTCTGATTATGCATTGTAAGCTTTCTAAAGTCGTTTAACAGTTAATTTAGGTTTGATTTTACTCAGATCAAACCAACAATGGTATCATTGGGTCTGTCTCGTTGATTCGGTTAGTTTAACTATAAGTTTGTTGAAATCAGGGTTCTAAATGATTTTAAGTCAATGTTTGAGAATTTTTTTGCTAAAAAAACTATCATGATATTCATGTTATGCATCAAGATTCATGTAGGATAATGAATTTATTGATGAAATATTAGTTGTTCACTATTTTTTTGCGGAGCCACTGTTTGCATCAATTTTTTATGTTAGATGTGTTTGATGCCCTTTCGATGTTATGGGAGCGTGCAACGTGCATATGCGCTCTCCCGTAGTTCAAGGTGTTCGCAGAGCCTTCAGCGGGCACGTCATGCACCATATTGAAGATTCGACCTATCCTGATTGTGCTTGAAAGCGATTATTATCGGTCGACATTGGTCCCCCGATCTAGGGCGAGCCTAACGATTGTTTGTGATGCTTGGAAGCTCTAATCCACCCGTTTAGGGCTTTTCGCGCCTCTAACGGAATATAAAATCCCCATTGACAATCTTTCATATGTCAAAAGGGCCTAAGGGTCTGACGTGGCCATGCCTAGCCCTTGACGTGACCACGCCCAAAACGGTCATAAGCATGCTCTAAGTCATACCAATTGTGATAACCTCCCCCCTCGGTGTGACTGCGCTCGAGGGTTGCATGACCCCATTGGCAAAACAAACTTTGGCGTAATTACGTCACCTTTGGGCATGACCACGCCCGATTCTCCACAGGCCGCAATGCAGTCTATAACGAAGTGACAAGTCATGGCCACGCCGACCTAACTGAGTGCTCGATGTAATTACATCAAGGCATTGGCCAAGAGCCCTTCTATGATGCTTTTTAGTAGGGGCGTGACCACCAATGGTGTTGGGTTTGGTCTCATCGGTTTAACCTGTTTCGCGGTTGTCAGCACTATTTTTGGTGTGGGGTTTGCCGTAAGAAGCTGTCGGTCATCGAAATTGAAATCTCGTTGCCCGCTTCGGAAGGACGTTAAAAAATTTAATTTTGCAAAATAGGGCTCAAACTGACCCCATAATTATCATAGTTTAGATGAAAGAGCACTTTATCTCAAATCATGTATCTAAAAGGATGAACACAAGAATTGAGGGTGAGGCTTGATCAAATAAACTAGAGAAAGTTATGACATAGGATGAACACAAGAATTGAGGGTGAGGCTCGATCAAATAAACTAGAGAAAATTATGACATCAGAATGAACACAAGAATTGAGGGTGAGGCTCGATCAAATAAACTAAAGAAAGTTATGACATCCATTTTGAACACAAGAATTGAGGGTGAGGCTCGATCAAATAAACTAAAGAAAGTTATGACATCCGCTTTGTCTGCAAAACCAATGTGTTGGCCGACAAATTCCCCTATTTAATATAAGGAATTAAATAGGGTTTATATTATGATGGGTTCGGAGGCCGACAAATTCCCCTATTTAATATAAGGAATTAAATAGGGTTTATATTATGCTGGGTTCATAAAAAGCTTCCTATAAGGGAAAGCCCCTATAGGCTTGATCAAATAAACTAAAGAAAGTTATGACATCTGTTTTGGTTTGCAAAACCAACATATTGAGACTCGATCAAATAAACTAAAGAAAGTTATGACATCCGTTTGATCTGTGAAACCAATATATTGGACAAAGTTTATATTATGTTGGGTTCGAGAAAAGAAATTCCCCTATTTAATATAAGGAATTAAATAGGGTTTATATTATGCTGGGTTCGGGAAAAGTTTCTATTTAATATAAGGAATTAAATAGGGTTTATATTATGCTGGGTTCGGGAAAAGCTTCTGCCCCTATAGTTAATTACATCATAGATAATTGAAGTTACCTAAGAATACTCTCGATAAAAATAAAGAAAAATTACCTTCAAGGAGTTCAAATGGTAAGGACATTTCAAAGATATCAGACTAAGAAATCAGGGGGATTGGTTCAAATTTGGAACATTTTATTTTAGAGTCCAAAGGAGGAAATACTAGAGGTTGTCACAGATCCGAAGGACAAATTTGGAACATTTTATTTTGGAGCCCAAAGAAGGAAACACTAGAGGATGTCACAGATCTGAAAAATTTGGAACATTTTATTTTGGAGTCCAAATGAGGAAATACTAGAGGATGTCACAGATCTGAAGAGAACTTCGGTGACTTCCTAGTCCAAAGGAGGAAATACTAGAGGATGTCACAGATCCGAAGGAGAACTTCGGTGACTTCCGAAGCTATCCTATTATTTGGCTTCAATTTAGGAGAAATCATTTAGATGTTTCATCCTGCACTATCCTATTATTTGGCTTCAATTTAGGAGAAATCATTTAAATGTTTCATCCTGCAATTTGCTATTATATTATTTGGCTTCAATTTAGGAGAAATCATTTAGATGTTTCATCCTGCAATTTTTTTTATTATTTGGCTTCAATTTAGGAGAAATCATTTAGATGTTTCATCCTGCAATTTTTTTTATTTATCAGGATTTACATTTGTGTGAAACAATCAGCACAAATAACCTTGAAGATGTGAGGATTTAGGTCGTAGATTTACATTTGTGTGAAGCAATCAGCACAAATAACCTTGAAGATGTGAGGATTTAAGTTGTGACAACATTTGTGTGAAGCAATCAACACAAATAACCTTGAAGATGTGAGGATTTAGGTCATAACGAGTTCAATTTAGGAGAACTCATTCTGTTTCATCCTGCAATTTCTATCCTATTATTTGGCTTCAATTTAGGAGAAATCATTTAAATGTTTCATCCTGCAATTTGCTATTATATTATTTGGCTTCAATTTAGGAGAAATCATTTAGATGTTTCATCCTGCAATCTTCCCAAGCTATCCTATTATTTGGCTTCAATTTAGGAAAAATTATTGAGACATTTCATCCTACAAGCTATCCTATTATTTGGCTTCAATTTAGGAGAAATTCTTTAGATGTTTCATCCTGCAATTTTTGTATTAGGATTTACATTTGTGTGAAGCAATCAGCACAAATAACCTTGAAGATGTAAGGATTTAAGTCGATTTACATTTGTGTGAAACAATCAGCACAAATAACCTTGAAGATGTGAGGATTTAGGTCATGCTTTACATTTGTGTGAAGCAATCAGTACAAATAACCTTGAAGATGTGAGGATTTAAGTCATAACATTTACATTTGTGTGAAGCAATCAGCACAAATAACCTTAAAGATGTGAGGATTTAGGTCATAACAACACTCCCTTGGAATCCTAAGGCGAGTTAGGGCTTAGATTGTACAACAGGATTGTACAAATGCCTAAAATATGTGTTTGAGGATTCATGTTGCACTAGGCAAACAACCTTGATATCCTATGGCTTAGTTGTTTAAAGCTAAGGAAGGGATGTATTGGTGTAGATCCTCTTGCCGTTGAAGATGGCCGGGCTGCCTACCATGTAAGCTCCAAGCTCCTTATTGTAGTAGAGTTCAAGTTTTCTAGGTCATTTGGTTATAATGTCAAATCAGGTGACCCTATGGTTAAAGTTCTTTAAATTTTATTATGGG